>SJYC01112252.1:0-17262 GCA_006408675.1 Madoqua kirkii | reverse complement strand
TAAATGAATATCAAGGAAACAACAGTTCAGTCCAGTTGGAGGACAGGTGACCAAAGAACCCTCAATATGTTAATATGACAGATGGCCAACGGAAAGGAGTGGTCACCCTTCCCCATGACCTGGTCACCTGAATTAATGACCCTGGCAGAGTCTGTATGGTACTCAATGATCTAAAAGGGGTATCCCTTGATTTCTAAAGAATGAACTCAAAAAGGAAGAAAATACTTTGAACTTGGTAAACTTTTCTTCACTGGGCTCCAAATATCCATGATGAATTAAGCCTTATTTATAGTCCTTTGCACAATGCTAACAGAAACAAGCTCAGATTCTCACTTCTTCTTTTTTTTTAATTTAAATATAGTTGATTTACAATGTTGTGCTACTTTAGAGTCTCACTTCACCTTTGCCACACCAGTGTTTTCAGGTAAACACCACTGAGTTACCCAAACACTTAAACCAGATGACCAGCATGTTACCCTTCACTTACAAAGCCAGACTAGCCATGATCCCAGGCACCCTACCTCTTTCCAAATACTTCCACTGGTAAGAATTTGTTTAATCTGAAACAAGTGCTCAGTGCAGGTGGAGTTCAAGGGTTCACGGGACTGCTTCCCTTAGGAGAGATAGCAAGGCTATCAGGGTTAACTCCACACTGACAAAATTACACGACCAGCTTCATTCACAACCAAAGTTCCAAGAATCTCACCAAGAAGACACGTGGCCTGGTTAAAGCTGCGGAACTCCAAGGCTTATCCCGAGTATGTGATCAGTCCTGTGTGCTTTGCCCACAGGCAGTACAGCCCACTGTAGCCCATCAGGCTCCTCTTTCCATGGGATTTCCCAGGCAAGAATATTGGAGTGGGTAACCATTTCCTTTCTTCCTTACCCAGGCATCGAACCCACATCTCCTGTGTCTCCTGCATTGGCAGGTGGGTTCTTTACCCACTGAGCCATCAGGGAACCCACCATTCTCGGCCTCATCAACTAAGGAAGGTTACAAAGACAGACCTGCTTCTATCTCAGGGCTCGGTCTGGCTGCGAGGTTTTCCCAGTTAAAAAAAGCCCCACGGGGTATGTAGACTTACATTGCAATACCAGTTGGGTCAAAGTCTTTCCATTTCAGGACTTGCTTAACTGAGCACAAACAAACACAACAGCAGCAAAACCCTTTCCATGTAAATATAATGTTATGTGGACCCACCAGTTCTGGAGTTTAAACAGAACCTTTCAATCCAAACACTTAACACTGCCAGAAAAGGTGGCACAAACAGACCATCTATAAACAATGACTAGGCCAAAAAAAAAAAAAAAAAAAAATTATTTAAAGAGATTATCTTCAACAGTTAAGCCAAAAATGAAAACAATCATTTGGAGTGCAATCAATTTATATAAGATTTTGAAAAAAAACTAACAAGATAGCTGAATGTTCCCTATCATTTCTAGATGTTGGTTTTCTGAGAAGGCAGAGGGCGATGGCCTTCAAGCTGTTGGGACCCTCAGACCTCTGTGGGGCTCTGCTCCACGGGGAACTGGGGAGGGAGCAGGCCCTCGGGTCCGCACTGCTCCAGTCCTCTGTACAGCTTTTCAAGCAAAGCCCCAGGCCAGAGGCTCACAGACATCATTTGAATTCAATCAGTTCAGTTCAGTCGCTCAGTCACGTCTGAGTCTCTGCGACCCCATGAACTGCAGCACGCCAGGCCTCTTTGTCCATCACCAACTCCCAGAGTTTACCCAAACCCATATCCATCGAGTCAGTGATACCATTCAACCATCTCATCCTCTGTCGTCCCCTTCTCCTCCTGTCCTCAATCTTTCCCAGCATCAGGGGCTTTTCAAATGAGTCAGCTCTTCACATGAGGTGGCCAAAGTATTGGAGTCTCAGCTTCAGCATCAGTCCTTCCAATGAATATTCAGGACTGATCTCCTTTAGGATGGACTGGTTGGATCTCCTTGTATTCCAAGGGACTCTCAAGAGTCTTCTCCAACACCACAGTTGAAAAGCGTCAATTCTTTGGCACTCAGCTTTCTTCACAGTCCAACTCTCACATTTATACATGACCACTGGAAAAACCATAGCCTTGACTAGACAGACCTTTGTTAGCAAAACAGTGTCTCTGCCTTTTAATATGCTGTCTAGGTTGGTCATAGCTTTTCTTCCAAGGAGTAATTCTCCTCATTTCATTCTGAAGATGAGAGATGAAATGTAATACAAACCCATCTTTGCATTCACCCAGCTGGCTTATGAGACGTGCCTGCTCACTCAAACATCTGCCGAGCGCCATGCCAGGCTCTGTCGTTTCCAAGGTGGGAAAGTCACAGCCCTTGCACTCAGGGAGTCACACCGCAGTGACATGCAGACAAGGGAGAGCTAAACAGGGTAACGGCCAGGTGCAAGCCAGGACACAGGGAGGGAGGGCTGAGCGCTCCTAGAGCTGAGGCGAGAAGCAGGCCCCTGGGGGCCGCCTGCACTCTGGAGTGGACGGTTCTCTGGTGGTTTGCGAGGGGCAATGGGTGGGGGATGGTCCCTGCAAAGAAAACGGAGAACACAAAGGCCCAGAGACAGACACAGCGGCACTTTGAGGAACTGCAGGTACTGTAAGTAACTGGATTCTGAATAAAGACACACTGCGTGACAACGTTCTCACTTGTTTTTGTTATTGGATGGGGGTGGGGGGTGCAGACAATTAGAAAGGAACTCAAGCACGTCACCTCCCAATTACTTTATAAGTAACACTTTCCCAAGTCCCTCGTCAAAACCTTAAGTCAGACCCTCCCGCGGTTCCCTGTTTGTCCACAAGCCCCGGCACTGTGGCTGCGGTCTGGTCTTCAGCTGTCTCAGCCCCTAAGCCCAGGCAGGCAGTACGTGCTATGGAAGGATGCCTGGGCTGGAAGCCGAGGAAGCCGGATTCAAGGTCCAGCCCTGCCACGTTTTGGGAGAGCAACCCAGGAAAGTATCAGCTCTTCCTGAGCCGCCTTTTCTCCATTATGAAATGCCTCTCCCACTTAAACTTCAGAGACTAAATGAGGTAACCAGCAGAATGCCTGGCGTGCAACAGGTGTCCCAGGGACATCAGCTTAGTTCCGTTTCCTCGCCACGCCATTCAGCGCTGCTAGAAAGAGCCTTGCGCAGACCTCACACAGCACCCGGACCCCGCAGACTCAAGTCCAGCAACAAACCCCAAACCCCAAGAGGCCCCTTCTTTCCATCCTGCCCTTCAAGAGATTTCCACAGAGTAATTAACTGACTTAATCAGAGGGAGCCACAGAACCAATGACAAGAGTTCACAGAAACAACGTATCTTAAGGACAAAGAACACTTTCTGCATGAAACAATTCTTAAAGGTCAGCCAGGATGAGGAGAGATAAGCAATGCAGCTGTGAGCTGCAAATATAATGCTATTAGTTTCTCTCCTCGAAGAAATGAAAAGAAAGCAAAATCATTCATGGTTACTTTTAGCATTGAGACAGTAAATGCGTGGCTCCAAATTCACCATGAATCAGAGGTAACTTGGCATTTAGTCAGTGTGCCTGGACCGATATTTTTAATTCTACCATCACTAAACATGTCTCAGTAGGTAATATAAGTGAGTTCACTGGAGACACAGCAACTCCTTTGGCCCCTGAAGGGAACGTTAAGTCCCTGATGGAGAGGTTATGATCTTGGGAGTAGAGGATGGGGCAGGGGCACATCTGCCTCTGAGGGACAAGAGCAGGGGATACTGAGACCCGGAGAGGAGCTGAAACACACACCACATGCCGCATGAGCTGACTCAATCCAGCGTTCCTCGTAAGAACAAGCAAAGCCACTGAGGCTGAGAGCCCAGCGGCAGATGTGTCACGATCTAGAAGGGGCTGTTCCTCAGTCTCCTCTGGGATCCACCTGGAATCCACGGAATCCATCCACGGCTATAAGATGAGAGGACGGCACAGGCGACAGCTGAGACCCAAGGCGGACCGAGAGGGGCCCTGACGGTGGGACCAGTCCTCCTCAACACCAGACCCTTAGGCCGGACTTTGCTTTTACAGCTAGCGTAAAAAAAATTTTTTTAATGGCTACTGCAGGCAACGCAAGGTAAGACAGAAATAAAACAAGCTGTCAGGAAAGTATCCAAGCTAGAACAACAGCCATTCTGCATTGATTTTCTAATATTTTGCACTTATAAACTTGTACTTATTCATTCAATAAATATTTATTGTGCCAGCATTGTTTCAGTTGCTAGGATATAACCAGGGAATAAAGCAGAAAGAAACTCCTAAACTCACGAGTATACATTCCAGCGGAGGGAGACAGATAAGCCACAAACATGACAGGTAAATTATACAACATGTTAGAAGGTGATAGGGAAAAAGAGAAACCAGAGCAGGGTGGTAGTAGGGTCAGGAACGCAGAGGGCTGGGGAGATGGCTGGTGGGAAACGGGGGTCAGGAGAGGCCTCGCGGAGCAGGTGAAGGAGGAAGCCTGCTGGGATCTCGGGGACAACCTTCCATATGGGGGAGGGGTCCCGACAAGTTCGCAGAAGAGCAAGGGCATCAGCATGTGTGACGCAGGATGCGGCAGCAGCCAGAGAGGGTGAGATGCCAGAGACAGAACCAGGTGTAACTGGGTGCCAAGTGACGCAGGGCCTTGGAGATGCCTTGGTGGTGGTGGTTTATTCACTCAGTGGTGTGTGACTCTTCGCGACTCCATGGACTGTAGCCTACCAGGCTCCTCTGTGCATGGGATTTCCCAGGCAAGAATCCTGGAGTGGGTTGCCATTTCCTTCTCCAGGGGACCCGCCCAACCCAGGGATTGTACCCGCATCTCTTGCGTCTCCTGCAGAAGCAGGTGGCTTCTATAGCACTGAGCCACTGGTTGCTTTGTTCCCTTTTTATTGCTGAGGGCTATTCCCTCCACGTGTCAACCAGTCTAATCAGGAACCCAGTGAGGAACATGTGAGCTATTTCCAGTTTGGGGTCACAATCTACCAGTCTAATCAGGAACCCAGTGAGGAACATGTGAGCTGTTTCCAGTTTAGGGCTTTACAAGTAAAGCTGCCAGCCCAACAGCCATTCTGCATCTATTGTCTGACACTGTTTATCCTGATCGACTTTTAATTATTCGCTCAATTAATCAGTGTCGAGTCTTCTTTCTGTGCCAGCATTGTTCTAGTTGCTGGGATCTGCACATACGCTTTTATGTGGATGTAAGTTTTCCTTTCTCTAGGACTAATGTCAAGGAGGGCTACTGCTGGGTCACATACTAAGTCTACATTTAGCATCGATTTTAAAATGTGTACACTGATTCCAATGTGTCTGTACCACTCTGTATTCTCACCAGCAATGCAAGACCAGTTTAGGAGTTCCACGTCCTCATCAGCATCTGGGTTACCTGGAGTTTTTGTTTACTGTAGCCCATCCAACAGGTATGCTGTAGTAGCTGTGGTTTTAATTTGCATTTCCCTAACAGCCACTGATGGGTGATGGCACCCCACTCCAGTACTCTTGCCTGGAAAATCCCACGGACGGCGGAGCCTGGTGGGCTACGGTCCATGGGGTCGCTAAGAGTCGGACGCGACTGAGTGACTTCACTTTCACTTTTCACTTTCGTGCATTGGAGAGGAAATGGCAACCCACTCCAGTGTTCTTGCCTAGAGAATCCCAGGGACGAGGGAGCCTGGTGGGCAGCCATCTATGGGGTCACAGAGAGTCGGACACGACTGAAGCGACTTAGCAGCAGCAACATCAACAGCCAGTGATGTTGGACATCTTTTCACGTTCCCATTTGCCATTCATATGTCTTCTTGGAAGAAATGTCTGTTCGTCTTTTTCGCCATTCTTCTATTTGGATTATTTGTTTCCTTATTGTTAAGGTTAGAAAATTCTTTATATATTCTAAATATATCTTCTGTCAGATATGAGATTAGAAAAAGATTTCTCCTGGTCAATGCCTCTGCCATTTCATTCTCTTAACAGTGTCTTTGAAAGAACAGAAGTTTTTCAATTTTATGAAGTCCAATTTATCCACTTTTTCTTTTATGGATCATGCTTTCCCTGTTATGTCTAAGAGCTCTTTGCCTAATCATAAGTCTCTTGAAAGTTTTAAAAATTTTATATTTAGATCTATGATCTACCTGGGGTTAATTTTTGTACAAAGTGTGATGTTTGGATCAAGATTTATATTCTTGACTACTGATGTCCAATTGTTCCAGCACCATTTGTTAAAAAGGCTGTCCTTCCTGCATCAGATTGCTTTTGCACTTCTGTCAAAAGTCAGAAGCATCTGTGTGCATCTATTTCTGATTTCTCTATTCTGTTCCACTCATCTGTGTACATGTCTCTCTGGCCAGCACCACGCTTTTTTGATTGCAGCTATATTCAAAGTTGTAAACTGAGTGGAGTAATTAGCACCTGAAGATGTTTAAACAGGAAAGGGACATGATCTGACGTCTTTAAACAGTACTCGACTATAAGACAGTAAAAGTCAGAGGTGAAGGTCGCCAAGCAGGAGGTGATGGCGCTCAGAGAAGAAAGACAGCACAGGGGAGAAGACAGACCAGTGAGATCTGACTTCATTATAAAAGCTGAGCCCACAGAATGTTCCGGGGAAATGGTGTGGGTGTGAGAGAGACAAAAGGATCAGATAGGAGCAAACAGACGGGCCTGCCATCACTGAGATGGGGAAGGTGGCAGTGGAGCACACTGTGAGAGGGAAGGTCAGCTCAGTCTTTAACACGCTGGGTCTGAGAAGCCTGTCAGAGATCCGAGTGCAGACGTGAAGTGGGTTTCGGAGGCAAGAATCCAGAGTGTAGGAGGGAGGGAGGTCTCCGTAACCTGGAGGTAGAAATCTAGGAGCTGTCAGCACAGCTGAAGTCGTGACCCTGGCTGAGTCAGCCGAGGCAAAGTGGAAAACACAAAGCCCGGGACTCTCTGGCACTGCAGGCTGAGGCAGGAAATCCCCGTGCGGGGAAGAGACACTGGGCAGCGAGCTGCAGTGCGTGATGAAGGAGGGTGCACCAGCCGCGCAAAGTCTCTGGGCAGAAACAAGCCCCGCTTGTTAGGGACACAGAAAGGCACGGATGGCGAGGTGGTGGTAACGCAACAGCTGAGGCCCCTGCATCAGGAGAGGGGCGGCATCTTATTCTACATGCACTGGGAAGAGAAACGACGGTTTCCAGAAAATGGAAGTCTTTATGTCCTTCCGGAAATTACATCCTTTCATATAATAACAACCTAGTAATTACCTGAACTGAAAACTCATAAGGCAACAACCAGTGTGATGGAAGTGAAGTGTGAAGGTGTTGGTCACTCAGTCGCGCTGGCTCTGTGCGACCGTACGGACTGCAGCTCAGGCTCCTCGGCCCGTAGAATTCCGCAGGCAAGAAAACTGGAGCAGGCGGCCAGTCCCTTCTCCAGGGGATCTTCCTGACCCAAGGACTGAACCTGGGTCTCCCGCATTGCAGGCAGATTCTTTACCAACTGAGCCACCAGGATTGCAGGACACGTGCTCTGAAGGCGAAGAGAGTCTAAGAACTAGAGTCATCAGAAAGGAGGATGAAGGCAGGAAATGGCATGAAGGAAGGAGGGAGAGGCCTGCCCGAGGCCCCCAGGAGCCACGTGTGTGCATTGGCGGGGCACTGGCGGTCAACGAACCACGGCACCACCCAGAGCCCAGAGGATCAGCAAGGGGGTGGGAGGGGCGGGCAGGGTGTCCACTGAACCCACAGAAGGGCTTTATCAGAGCAGAAGCTGCATCCGATTTCCACGCAGGACAAGCCCTTCCAGGCCAGTTATTTAAGAGAGCCTCCAGAGAACAATAAGCCTCTGCACCCATGTCCAACAATCTCCTTCCTGACGGAAATAATAGGGCTTCTTAAGATCATCCTGAAGTCATCTGTGTTAGGAACAAATCCTAACATGAGGAGTCACCCTTGAAGACTCCCCCAGAATCTACTCAAAAACTCCCCTGAGGAAACCTGGAATGGCTGGTTTCACCACCTTCTAGAAGGCAACATGGTAAAATGACAGCAGGGGTGGAGAGAAAGGCACATTTTTGCCTTTTGACTTACAAAGGCCTTCTTTTTCTTTCACAACTTTCCTTCACTTTCTTCCTGCTTCCTTCGGTGAACGCCAGGATGGCGGTTGCTGCGGAGGAAATCTCAAGCAAATAACAGCGACTGTGTACCGACTGGACGGCGGTTTTCCCGTAAAGCTGTACTAGTTACCTTAGTCCTCACACCCTAATCACAGAATTAGCAAAATCACTGGAGTCCTAGTCCCAGATTTAAACCCTGGCTGGATCGTCACTGGTGGAATGTCTTGGGCAGGTTACTGAACATTCAAAGCCACCTTTTTCTATCCTTTAAAAAGGTGAATACCACGACCACCGCCACCACCAACCTGCTTTAAAAACGTGAATGCCACGACCACCACCAACAACCCGAAAGGAAGGTCTCAAGGAGTAAAAGTATCAGTGTGAAGGAGAGGTGTGCACACAAAGAGCATTTAGAGGCCTATCAAGCACACACTGAGGGTCAGCCAACGTTTGGGAAGTGTCCACTCTGCCACTGTCAACCCGCTGAGGACTGCCGTGACTTAACACTTTCTGAAAGCAGGCTGGATCTGTTTGGTGTCCTGGCCAGTTTGTAGAGTTTCATGACGCTCAGTGAACAGCCTGCCTGTGCTTAGCAAGAGCAGGCCCTTGAAGCAACAGGTTGATGCTGATAGGCCAGGGCCTTCACCACGGAAGGGCCACCGGCTGCCGGCCTGCACGCCAGGCACAGGGACATCTGACGCCTTAGGTGGTTAGGCTACCCACTCCCTGAACCACGCAGCTTCCAGATCCTCCCAGCATCAGCACAGGCCCCCTGCTCCCTGCCCAGCATGGACTGAGCCCCACCTCTCCAACTCACCCTCCTGGTCCCAGCTCACGACTCCATGCAAGAAGCAAGCAGCCAGCAAATAAACACGGAAACAAATGTTTCCAAGAAAACCGACTTCAAAACTGTGGCTCTGAGCCACTGCTTCTTAAATCCTGAGGTAGTCTGCTTGTTACCTCAGGCCAATACTTTGCTCCAATACTTTGGCCACCTGATGTGAAGAGCTGAATCACTGGAAAAGACCCTGGTGCTGGGGAAGACTAAAGGCATGAGGAAAGGGGGCGACAGAGGATGAGATGGTTAGATGGCATCACTGATTCAATGGACATGAGTTTGAGCAAACTCTGGGAGATGGTGAATAACAGGGAAGGTTGGTGTGCCACAGTCCACGGCATCCCTAAGAGTCGGACACGACTGAGTGGCTGGACGACATACTTCTAGTGAATATTTGTATTTTGAACCATTTCTATTTACTGGCGAACACTGCAATTTCTGTATATGTGCTGCTGAAGCCAGTACATCATTGTAAATTCTGAGATGTGTTCCTACTAAGTAAATATTGGTCCTACCGCAGAACAAAAAGTAATTATGACACTTGTTTCATAAGAAAACTTTAAGGGAAATATTAACATACTTTCCCAAGTGTTTTCACACACATTCTTCTTCCAGTGTTCACAAATCTGAAGTGCAGGATATTCCCCACGGAGGAATGAAGAAAATGATTTAAAGTATTTACCTGCCTTGCCTGAGGTCACCTCAAAAATAATACTAGGACTAGATCTGGCTTTCCTCACCTGCAACCCCTCGCAATACCTTCCCATGAATGTCTAATGCAACAGGGGCTGTTCTGTCTCCATGATAATAACTGGTACTTACTGGCTGTCTTCTGTGGCTTTCGAGGCTTTTAATAGACATCTGTACTAAGTAGAAATGAGCATTATTTATTCTTTGACTTATCTAAACTGGCGGGCATAATCTGTTCTCCCTTAGTCAGAACTTCTATCTTAAAGATAAACAAAAACCAGAAGTCAACAATGTTAAGTGTTTGATTTTTTTTTTTTTTTTTACTGTTTCAAAACAAAGTAGCCTCACAAGCACTGTTGGGCCCTCTTCTCAAAAGCACCAGAAAGTTCCACAGACACAAGCAGAAACTATACAGGAGGCCCTGCCCTCAGGCTCACAACACCATGTGAGCTGAGGCTCTGATGCCTGTTTACCAAGATGCCTCCACTACCCTTACGGCCAGGGCACCCTTTATATTTTCCTCCTGTGGATTTCACATTTTCTGCGTTCTATTTACTAAACTACATATGCTGAATAATAATAACCTTTCTGTTTCATGCTCAAAGGCATATTTGCAACTGTAGCTTTTTAATAGTATAAGATTCAGAGTATTATCAAACTTCCTTGAAAAAAGGCAAAGACATTTCAGATTTTAGTACTAAATATGACAGTCCTACCAAGGGTAAAGATGTAGGGTCTTTCGTGTTTTTCAAAATTAAAGACACTGAGTTGTAAGCACCCACATCCACACTCTATTCCTGGACCTCCCAGGCTTGGAACCATTTGTCTCTGGAAAGTGAGTAGCTGTATTCAAGGAAAACCACAGAAAGTAAGTCCATAAAACAAACCTGCCATAAAGAATGGAGTATTACACAGCTATTAAAAAAGAAAACATTTGAATCAGTTCTAATGAGGTGGATGAAACTGGAGCCAATTATACAGAGTGAAGTAAGCCAGAAAGAAAAACACCAATACAGTATACTAACACATATATATGGAATTTAGAAAGATGGTAATGATAACCCTGTATGTGAGACAGCAAAAGAGACACAGATATATAGAACAGACTTTTGGACTCTGTGGGAGAGGGAGAGGGTGGGATGATTTAGGAGAATGGCATTGAAACATGTATACTATAATGTAAGAAACAAATCACCAGTCTATGTTCGATACAGGATACAGGATGCTTGGGGCTGGTGCACGGGGATGATCCAGAGAGATGATATGGGGTGAGAGGTGGGAGGGGGGTTCAGGATTGGGAACTCATGTACACCCGTGGTGGATTCATGTCAATGTATGGCGAAAACAATACAGTATTGTAAAGCAAAATAAAGTAAAAATAAAAAAAAAAAAAAAGAACACTGCCTAAGACTCCAAAAGCAGAAGTGAGTCAGGGGCCGATAGTTCCATGAGGTAGAAAGCTGTGAAAGAACGTCTAAGGTGCAGAAACAGACCACCAGAGCCCCAAGGTCATCAGAAAATATTCTGTAGAAACATTTCCATTTTGATCATGTAAAGGAAGGGGGGCAACTTGACACTAAGTATTATGCTTCTTAATATTTTTCAAGATGTCTGTTTTACAAATGAAACATGTAATGACTTGAACTGAAAGCAATATTCCTGCCATCTATTAAGTCATACTTTTTCTTCTCTTCTGCAGTATTGGTAAAACCTGGATAAATGCTACTGCCTCAGCTGCAGAAAGGGAAAAGCAAATCATTTCTCTCCCTGGCCCCATACCTCTATTATCGTTAACCTCGCTAACAACACAATCAAATGACAAGACTCAACTTCACAAATATGAATTCAAAAACTAGAAATCAGAATTGAAAAAACACAAACCACCTTTTTGAAAATACATGGGCAACGAGGCTCATAATGTGGTTAGCCAGTGTCAGATAGTAACTCAACACCTGCTGCTATTCAGACTGCCAGCAAACGTGAGCCAGTCTGCCCTCTCAGGCGTCTTCTCTGCTCTGGAAAACAAAACAGCTTTATAAGACTATTATTCCAGGAGATGGAGCTCAATGCACAACTTAGAAGCTTCACTGGTATTCTTGACCAGAGGGTGTAACTTTCATAACACTCTCTTGCTTCAATTCAACGTCACGTGCCAAATTTACACCTTCACCTACAATCTCATATTCTCGCTCAGCTACATACGATGCAACAGAAGCCAAGCCCATTCGTGACTTGTGCGGGCACAAGGGTTTGCATTTACTGTGCAGACCACATGCTTGCTGTCGTGCTCTTTGTTTAACCAGCAATTTTTTTTTTAATTCTTACCTTAACCCTTAGAAGTTGGTACCATTGTCATCCTGTTGTTTTATGTTAAATAAGGCATGTGAGGGACAGAGACGCAGGCACAGACTAGGACTCCCTTCCATGCATCGCAGTACGTACTTTCTCAACTTGAATGCATACGTGCATATAAAGCTATGATATATAAGGAGATCTAGCCCATAAAGCCTGAAAGTCCCCTTTAGAGGTAGGAAGGCAAAAAACAAAAAACAAACTTCTTTCATATTTGGGTAAATTAGGGAAAGCAAAATATTCTTTGATGTAGCCAAGTGGTAAAGAATCCGCTGCCAGCGAAAGAGACGCAAGAGTTGCAGTTTTAATCGCTGGGTCGGGAAGATCCCCTGGAGGAGGAAATGGCAACCTACTCCAGTATTCCTGCCTGGACAATTCCATGGAGAGAAGAGCCTGGCAGGCTACAGTCCATGGGGTTACAAAGGAGTTGGACTGAGAGACTTAGCAACTGAACACACACACAGAGAATATTCTCTAGTGAGCATGCAAAACTTTAATGAATTTCTGGAGTTTTAAGTGACAAAGAAAGGGAGCAGGGCTAGCAGGGAGAATCAGATCTTCTGGGCTCTTTGTTTCAGAAGAAGGGATGGAATTAAACAGCGCTGGAATAATAAAGTGATGGAACAGGAGGAGAAGGAATAAGTGAAACACCAGCAGGGCACCCGGCAGGTCTCTGAGTGAGATGTGTGTTTAAGATGCAGGAAGTCACGGGAAATCTTAGGATGGCTGGGCTAGGGGGCAGGAAGCCAGAGACTATGACACGGCATTAATCAGAGATGGACACAGAAGGGAAAACACTGATAAGAGCAGATAGAACAGCTGGCCCCTCCAAAGTTCTGGGAAGGTCAGCACTGCTGATTACCAGCTCAATGGGCTGGCGAGCCTCTCTCCTCACCGCTCGCCTTCACCCTTCTGAGAGGTCCCGCACAACGATTGGCCTGGTTCTTACCTTAACCCAGACCAGCTCTGGAAGCCCATCTGTTACCGCTGACACTAGGCCCTACTCACCAGAGCCCAAGCCTGATGCCTCACACAGCCACGCTGGGTCCACTCCCCATCACTGAACTAGACTCTGGCTGATAGAGCACAGCTTTCTGTGCGTAAATCCCTGCCCACTGCATTGTTTACTGTGTTATTCCTGCTTCCTCAAACGGAAGCTTTTGAGAATAGAAATGGTATCTCTTTCCTCTCAAGTTCCACAGTCTCCATGGTAAGAATTCAGCAGATTCTGGACCACTGATCAAAAGGAACAGTGTTAGTACCAGAGGGTCGTGGTGTTCCAAACGCAAGTCAAGGTAGGCTTTTTTTTTTTAACTGGAGGATAACTGCTTTTTGATGTTGTGTTGGTTTCTGCCATACAGTGACGTGAATCAGTCATAGGTATACATATGTCCCCTTACTCTTAAACCTCCCTACCACCTCCCACCTCATCCTCTAGGTTATCACAGAGCACAGGTTTGAGCTCCCTGTGTCAAAGAGCAAATGCCCACTGGCCATCTATTTTACATATGGTGATGTGCATGTTTCAAAGCGGCTCTCCAGCCTGTCCCACTCTTTCCCATTCCCAAGTGTCCACAAGTCTGTTGTCTGTGTCTCCATTCCTTTCCTACAAATAGGTTCAACAATACCATTTTTCAAGATTCCATATATACATATATCAGTTCAGTTCAGTCGCTCAGTCACATCCGACTCTCCGACCCCATGAATAGCAGCACGCCAGGCCTCCCTGTCCATCACCATCTCCTGGAGTTCACTCAAACTCACGTCCATCAAGTATATATGAATTAATATACAATGTCTGTTCTTCTCTCTGACTTATTTTGCTCTGTATAACAGGCTCTAGGTTCATTCACCTCACTCAGTTCAGTTCAGTCGCTCAGTCGTGTCCAACTTTGCGACCCCATGAATCGCAGCACACCAGGCCTCCTTGTTCATCACCAACTCCTGGAGTTCACTCAGACTCGTATCCATCGAGTTCATAATGCCATCCAGCCATCTCATCCTCAGTCGTCCCCTTCTCCTCCTGCCCCTAATCCCTCCCAGCATCACAGTTTTTTCCAGTGAATCAACTCTTTGCATGAGGTGGCCAAAGTACTGGAGTTTCAGCTTTAGCATCATTCCTTCCAAAGTAATCCCAGGGCTGATCTCCTTTAGAATGGACTGGTTGGATCTCCTTGCAGTTCAAGGGACTCTCAAGAGTCTTCTCCAACACCACACTTCAAAAGCATCCATTCTTCAGTGCTAAGCTTTCTTCACAGTCCAACTCTCACATCCATACATGACCACAGGAAAAACCATGGCCTTGACTAGACAGACCTTAGTCGGCAAAGTAATATCTCTGCATTTCAACATGCTATCTAGGTTGGTCATAACTTTTCTTCCAAGGAGTAAGTGTCTAATTTCCTGGCTGCAGTCACCATCTGCAGTGATTTTGGAGCCCCAAAAAATAAAGTCTGACACTGTTTCCACTGTTTCCCCATCTATTTCCCAAGAGGTGATGGACCGGATGCCATGATCTTCGTTTTCTGAATGTTGAGCTTTAGGCCAACTTTTTCACTCTCCTCTTTCACTTTCATCAAGAGGCTTTTTAGCTCCTCTTCACTTTCTGCCATAAGGGTGGTGTCATCTGCATATCTGAGGTTATTGATATTTCTCCCGGCAACCTGGATTCCAGCTTATGTTTCTTCCAGCCCAGCATTTCTCATGATGTACTCTGCATAGAAGTTAAATAAGCAGGGTGACAATATACAGCCTTGACGTACTCCTTTTCCTATTTGGAACCAGTCTGTTGTTCCATGTCCAGTTCTAACTGTTGCTTCCTGACCTGCATACAGATTTCCCAAGAAGCAGGTCAGGTGGTCTGGTATTCCCATCTCTTGAAGAATTCTCCACAGTTTATTGTGATCCACACAGTCAAAGGCTTTGGCATAGTCAAGAAAGCAGAAATAGATGTTTTTCTGGAACTCTCTTGCTTTTTCCATGATCCAGTGGATGTTAGCTATTTGATCTCTGGTTCCTCTGCCTTTTCTAAAACCAGCTTGAACATCTGGAAGTTCACGGTTCACGTATTGTTGAAGCCTGGCTTGGAGAATTTTGAGCACTACTTTACTAGCGTGTGAGATGAGTGCAGTTGTGTGGTAGTTTGAGCATTCTTTGGCATTGCCTGTCTTTCGAATTGGAATGAAAACTGACCTTTTCCAGTCCTGTGGCCACTGCTGAATTTTCCAAATTTGCTGGCATATTGAGTGCAGCACTTTCACAGTATCATCTTTCAGGATTTGAAACAGCTCAACTGGAATTCCATCACCTCCACTAGCTTTGTTCATAGTGATACTTTCTAAGGTCCACTTGACTTCACATTCCAAGATGTCTGGCTCTAGGTGAGTGATCACACCATCGTGATTATCTTGGTCGTGAAAATCTTTTTTGTACAGTTCTTATGTGTATTGAACTGACTAAAATGCATTACAGGTAGGTAATACATTCTGAAGGAGCATTTACCAAGTAGCAATTGAGAAAGTTTGGTATATAGGAACCGCTATAAATTTGTTTTTATTTATCTTACTACAAACAGCAGTTTTGAGTTACCCAGCTACAAGTATTAGTTATCAAATATTAGTGATAAATGCGATTCATCACATTTTTTTCTTGAGAGATGTTCTCTCCAAGCTCCTTTTAAAGAGAGTCTTGAAAACTGACTAAAAAACAGAATTTGCTGTCAGCTAATTCATCCACTGAGAAGCTGGTCTGCATCTCTTCCAGTTTTGTTTAGAAACTTTGTGCAATTCCTTTTCTGCCTCATAATAATGATATAAAAGTAAATGGCTTATAGTACAGCTTAATAATCTCTTATCTTCTGAGAAATGCATCCATAAAAAAGTCATGCAAGATATACCTTAGGGCAGTGATTCTCGACTAGGAGTGACTTTGTTATCCCCAAGGGGACATTTGACAAGAGTTGGAGACATTTTTGGTTGTCTTGGGGAAGGGGGTGGGGATGATACTGATGTCTGGTGAGTGAGACAGTAATGAACACGACAGACTCTCCAAAAAAAAAAATGGTGAACGCTTCATTAAATAAAATATCCTGGTGGCTCTGACGGTAAAGAGTCCGCCTGCAGTTCAGGAGAGCCAGGTTCAATCCCTGTGTCGGGAAGACTCCCTGGAAAAGGAAATGGCAACCCACTCCAGTACTCTTGCCTGGAAAATTCCATAGACAGAGGAGACTGGCAGGCTACAGTCCATGGGGTCGCAAAGAGTCGGACACGACTGAGCGACTTCACTTTCACGTTTTCACTTGATAAATACTTTTTTATAGATACCAATAAAGTACGTACACACTGGATTTTAAAATCCCACAATTACACATACCCTGGGAACGGGGAAGGAACAGTTGTAAGTAGACATCTGGCATCAATTAGGCCTGATGTTATGATACAAGGTTGTTCAAGAAATTCTAATAGCAAATAAGCTCTGTCTCTCAGCAGAAGTTCAGTTCAGTTCAGTCACTCAGTCGAGTCCGACTCTTTTCGACCCCATGAATCACAGCACGCCAGGCCTCCCTGTCCATCACCATCCTCCAGAGTTCACTCAGACTCACGTCTGACCCTCTGCTATAAACCACTCTTAACCACATCAAGACACTATTTTATCTTCTGGTACACCACCTGGTAACTATTTAACAGTAAAATATGTTACTAATAAACAACTTCAACCTTTAAAAAAATTAAGCATTCTCTGCCAAATGTCTTTTGATACAAATTGTGATCCAGCTCAGATCAGGCCTCTATCTTCATTTTTCTCACAAACTATGTAAAGAATTCCCTAAACATTTCCATTTATTGTCTGGGGGAATGAAGGAGAATGTTACATGTTGACAGAAAACAACAAAATTCTGTAAAGCAATTATCCTTCAATTAAAAATAAATTTAAAAAAAGAGGAAGGGGATGTATATATACATATAGCTGATTCACTTGGTTGTACAGCAGAGACTAACACAACATTGTAAAGCAATTATACTCCAGTAAAAATTTGTTTTTAAAAAAATTTTATGACTGACCCCCCTCACACACACACACAGTGACAAAACAGTCAGAGGTGGCAAACAAAAACCCCTTAGAATTTATTGCAAAAAAGTATAATCAATGCAAAGAATCAAGGCAAAGAATTGTTTTCCTCTAAGTTACCCAGCTATTTTACAATTCCCAAAGCTGCCTAAGGGTGAAGTCGCACTGGCTCTTTTCACTTGTCTGTCCACTGCCACTCGCCACTCCACACCCCCCGACCCCCGACCCCCACCCCAGCCGTTCG
>SJYC01112251.1:23-17570 GCA_006408675.1 Madoqua kirkii | reverse complement strand
TGGACGGTGGAGTGGCACAGGCTCCAATTAGGAATCCACTCCAGGAATAAGTCTCACGACCCTGGTCCTAGATGAAGACCTGGACTATGCAAACTCAAGATAAAAAGGACCTTCAAAAGTCCTCCCGTGGTTGCGCCCTCAACTCCACGTGCGACTCTGCTCCCCACTAAGTGCGAAGCGGGGCTCTCCCACCTACCCACGCAGGGTCCGGGGAAGCAGCTCCCGTCCCACGAGGGCGCGCTGCAGGCTGCGAGACTGGCTCACCTGGCCGCAGCAACTATGCACCTCCGGTCGCCCTCAGGTGTTCGCACACGGAGGTGCAGACTCCGGTGACAAACACGCGGGCGCAAAGACTCAGGGGTACAAACTCGGGGTCCGCTCCCAAGTGTGCACTCAGGCAGCGCGCACACAGAGGGAGGCAGAGACACAGGCGTTTGGATGAGGGGAGTGCTCCCCGGTGTGCAGAGCCCGGTGCTCCCGCGCGGGTGAACACACTCAGGTGTGCACGCGGAGTCGTGCGCAGATCAATCCCGCCCCACAAGGTAAGTCTCGGCAGGGAGCCCCCCCAAGCCCCGGTCGGCATCCTGCCTCCATCAACTCACCTCCTCCAAAAATTTGGTCAAATCGTACACTTTGTAGTGCAGGATCAGCCAGGTGCTCTTGCTGTGGTTGTGCTTCTGGATCTCTTCCAGGGTGTAGTACTTAACGGGTTTGCTGGACTCTTCGGCCATTTCTTAACACAGCAAGCTTAAGGCCCTAAAAACAGCAGGAGAGCGGGACGGAGAAGAGCGGGCGTCTCTGCGAACTCGCCCTGGGACATTCCCCGCTGCCGGGCTCGGCTCCTGGGGCGGGCTGCCCGCACGGAGGAGGGGAGTGGCCGAAGTACGGCCTCCGACGACTGGCCACAATTCCTGTCGCTCAAGAGCCCCGCCCCCGCCCGACACTCTCCACCAACCCGGCGGGCCCCGCCCAGCGAGCGGATGTTGATTGGCTGCAGAAGATGCCCTTCACAATCACAGCTTAGGAGAGCGCGGGGGGCGGGGTTTTCCCGCGTCTGCGCAGAAGGCGGTGGCGCCGGGGTCAGGGCGTCCGGGATCTCGTGGACCAGGCGGGGTGACCCGCGCAGAGTCCACCTTGCACAGGGCAGCGACCCCACATCAAAATCGCCGCGGTTTCCCAATCCAGTCAGACCTGGGCGTTCGTTAATTTGTAACAGAGTCCTTCCGCAGCGAGTGTAGGGGGCTGACAAATGCAGAGCAACCTGGTGGACGTGGCCGGACGAGTGTGCTGCCCGGAACTGGGCTCCGTGACTGCTTGACCCGTCCCCTCCCGCCCCAGAACTGCCCCATTCTCTTAGAAGAAAAACAAAACCCGGGAACTGTTCCAAAAAAGCAAAAGCGGCCTCAAGTGTAGGTTCTGAGGACGTCGGTGGCTCTGAAGTTATTTTCTCTTCACCCCTGACTAAGCGAATATAGTATTAGTGTCTTCTGTCTTTTCTCACCAGTATATTGTTTAAGGTAAATTCCAAATGATTGATAGCTCTTGGAATAGAGCCTGGAGCAGTACCTCCCCAGCTGAGCATCCATAGGAAGATTTCCAAATGTTCCATTTTTAAAAGGCGGGGGAGAGAATTCCAGCACGTAAAAAAGAAAAAAAAAAGTAGTCTGATTTTTGTTAAGGCCTTTTTCAGCAATGGTATTTACTTCAAAAAGAACGACACAGTGGATTACACATGTAGGTCATCCTCCAGGAAACAGCACAGTTCTCTCCACTCGCTGCTGCTGGTGTTGGTTTCCTACCTGCTTGCTTACCTCCTCCGCAGGAATGCAAGGCCAAGAAGACAAGTTCCCAAATATTCCAGATACTCTTTATCCATTTCATATGATGGAATGCTTTGGTTTTCAAATACTGCACCAGCCTTGCATCTCGCAAATAAGCCCTACTTGCTTATGATATGTAATTATTTTTTTTTTTTTTCCAATGTGCTTTTTAAACTACAAAGGCAAAAATATACAATGGAGAAAAGACAGTCTGTATACAAGTGGTGCTGGGAAAACTGGTCAACCACTTGTAAAAGAATGAAACTAGAACACTTCCTAACACCATACACAAAAATAAACTCAAAATGGATTAAAGATCTAAACGTAAGACCAGAAACTATAAAACTCTTAGAGGAAAACATAGGTAGAACACACTCTGACATAAATCACAGCAAGATCTTCTATGATCCACCTCCCAGAATAATGGAAATAAAAGCAAAAATAAATAAATGGAACCTAATTAAAGGCTTTTGCACAACAAAGGAAACTTGTTGTGCAAGTTTACCATATGTAAAATAGACAAACAAGGTGAAAAGGCAGCCTTCAGAATGGGAGAAAATAATAGCAAACAAAGCAACTGACAAAGAATTAATCTCCAAAATATACAAGCAACACATGCAGCTCAATACCAGAAAAATAAATGACCCAATCAAAAAATGGATCAAAGAGCTAAACAGACATTTCTCCAAAGAAGACATACAGATGGCTAACAAACACATGAAAAGATGCTCAACATCACTCGTTATCAGAGTAATGCAAATCAAAACCACAGTGAGGTACCATCTCACGCTGGTCAGAATGACTGCCGTCAAAGAGTCTACAAACAATAAATGCTGGAGAGGGTGTGGAGAGAAGGGAACACTCTTAAACTGTTGGTGGGAATGCAAACTAGTACAGCCACTATGAAGAATAATGTGGAGATTCCTTAAAATAAATAAATAAATAGAACTGCCATATGACCCAGCAATACCACTGCTAGGCATACACATCAAGGAAACCAGAATTGAAAGAGACATATGTACCCCAATGTTCACTGCAGCACTTAACAATAGCTAGGACACAGAAGCAACCTAGGTGTCCACTGGCAGCAAATGGATAAGGAAGTTGTGGTATATATACATAATGGAATATTACTTATCTATTAAAAAAGAATACACTTGAGTCAGTTCTAATGAGGTGGATGAAACTGGAGCCTTATTATACAGAGTGAAGTAAGTCAGAAAGAGAAACAGCAATACAGTATATTAATGCATATATATGGAATTTAGAAAGACAGTAATAATGACCCTATATGCAAGAGAGACACAGATGTAAAGAACAGACTTTTGGACTATGCGGGAGAAGGCAAAGGTGGGACGATAAGAGAGACTGGTATTGAAACATGTATATTACCATATGTAAAATAGATGACCAGTACAGATTCGATGCATGGTGCAGGGCACTCAAATCGGGTGCTCTGGGACAACCCAGATGGATGGGGTGGGGAGGGATGTGGAGGGGCGTTCAAGATGGTGGGGCACATGTACACCCAGGTTTGATTCATGCTGATGTATGGCAAAACCCACCATATATTGTAAGTAATTAGCCTCCAATTAAATAATTTAAAATAATAAATTTTTTAAAAGTATAGTTAATTTACAGTGTTGTTGGTTTACTGATTTGTTTCAAAGAGCTCACTTCTGGCCTCTGATTTTCTCCACTGTTTTTCTTTTTTTGTCTACTGATTTCTGCTCCTTATTGAGTCTTCCCTTCTGCTTGCTTTGGGTTTCTTTTTTTTCCTAGTTTCTTAAGGTGGGAGTTTAGGTTACTGAATTTGAATTTTTCCTCTTTTCAAATACATGCATTTAGTGTTATAACTGTCCAAATGTTTTAAAAAACAGTAAATCAGGTTATGTATACCATTACCCTAACAGTTCCCAGGTCTGCTGAATCTCCACATGACTCTGGCAGAGCACTGTGTCAGTGAAGACTGCCTCTACAATCCAATGTCAAGACTGTTTCAGATTTCAGAGCCAGCTCTGAATAACTCCAGAAGTGGTTAAAACAAAACTTTGGTGCCAGTGACCTGGATCCTATTCCTGGTTTAGTAACTTATCAGATGCATGATTATGACCTAATCAGTTAACTCTCTAAGCCATTGCTTATAAAATGTTTAGCCAGGGTCTGGCACAAAGAGAGCAATCAACAGATTTTAGCAAATGCTATTATCAAACAAGACTTCCTTACTTTAAAACACCGGTATAGGAAACATCCTACATAGCAAGTGCTCCAAGGTGAAGTGTGTGCTAAGTCACTTCAGTCGTGTCCAGCTCTGTGCGACCCCATGGACTGCAATTCCCCCAGCTCCTCTGTTCATGGGATTCTCCAGGCAAGAATATTGGAGTGGGATGCCATTTCCATCTCCACCAGAGTGAAGTAAATTTAGGCAAACTTAGAAACAAATCTAAGAAATTAAAACGAATACAGATATTTACAAACTTCCTGATGTTCCCTCCAGCAAAGAAATTGTAATAAACATTTAGAAAACCGACTCTACTCCTGACGTTCCTCAGGTGAAATATACTGTAGAAAGTGCTCACTCTTCTACTAAAAAGCCAAAATAAGCAAATATCATTACGGTTTTTATTCCTTTTCTAATTCCTCCTGCCACTCATGCACAAGGCACACTTCAGCAGCTCTTTACTTCCCACTGACAAATCATTATATTTGCTATAACCATAGAAACCAGGTTCCCTTGACAAATGGGCACTCTACAAAGATGGACTCCAATTCAAATTATCTACATAGATCATTTGCATTAAACTCATGTCTTTTAAATACGTTCAGTTCAGTCACTCAGTTGTGTCCGACTCTTTGCAACCCCATGAATCGTAGCACACCAAGCCTCCTTGTCCATCACCAACTCTCAGAGTTCACTCAGACTCACGTCCGTCGAGTCAGTGATGCCATCCAGCCATCTCATCCTCTGTCGTCCCCTTCTCCTGCCCCCAGTTTCTCCCAGTATCAGAGTCTTTTCCAATGAGTCAACTCTTCACAAGAGGTGGCCAAAGTACTGGAGTTTCAGCTTTAGCATCATTCCTTCCAAAGAAATCCCAGGGCTGATCTCCTTCAGAATGGACTGGTTGGATCTCCTTGCAGTCCAAGGGACTCTCAAGAGTCTTCTCCAACACCACAGTTCAAAAGCATCAATTCTTTGGTGCCCAGCTTTCTTCACAGTCCAATTCTCACATCCATACACATCCATACACATCTCACATACATACTGGAAATTAGCATAGGTTAACTGTTTCCTTCTAAAAATATCTATTTCTCTAGTATACATATCCTATGTAGTTGATTTCCAAACAACTCCCCATCTATTAGCAATAATTCCAAAGCTTACTAAATTTTTAAAATTTTGATTCATTTTAAAGTGGACTTGAAGTTGTTTTTACCCATGTATATTTATAATACACCAGAATGTCAGCTGATAATCTCTAATCAATTGAATATCAGAGGCAGAAATGAGGAGCAGAGAGCAACAGATATCATCTGATCACAAAGAATACAAATGTCATAAGTTCACTGCTGAGGTAGAGCAACTTTCCTCAGTAACTTCAGATAAGGCAAGCTAATTATATGTAGGAAAGCTTATTATAAATACATTCTTAGGCATATTTCCTTGTATGTATTCCTACATACTTCCTTATATTTAATATGTCCATTTTTAAGTAAGAGCAGGTAAATAAAAAGATTAAATATTTGATTGTACATGATTTTTGCAATATTAAATTTATTTTTAAAAATCTTTTTGTCTCCAGCACAAGTAAATAGAACAGAGTAAAATGGTATAGATGAGGAAAATTCCAGATATGCTATTTAACTTTGTAGAAATTCAAGGTTCTAGACAATTTTATGAAATACAGCTGATGGTGTTATCATCATCAGGTCTGCCAAGTCAGAAGATTGGGAATCATACAGGTCAGTCTCCTCTTTATCCCTACTACCACTGCCCCAGATTTGCCTTTCATGATTAGCTGCCTATCTGTTTACAGTAACTCCCTTACATGTCCTTCCAGCCTTTAGTCTTGAATTTTCAGACCCATCTTCCATGAATAATGAACCCCAAATTAAAATCTGATCACATCACTCCTTGTCTGTATTAGTATCAGTTGCTCAGTTGTTTCTGACTTTTTGCAATCCCAAGGACTGTTGCTTGCCAGACTTCTCTGCCCATTGGATTTTTCAGGCAAGAATACTGGAGTGGGTTGCCATTCCCATCTCCAGGGGGATCTTTCCAACCTAGGGATCAGACCCGGGTCTCCTGCATTGCAGGCAGATTCTTTACCTTCTGAGACTCCTTGTCTAATACCTTCCAATGTCTCTCAATAACTAAAGTTCCAATTCCTTACCAAGAATTTGAAGATCATCCAAGATCATTCAAAATCTGCTTCCTCTCTCTAGCTTCATCCTTTTTCCTTCCTCCCTCAAGCTTCATGGCCTAGCAACAGTGAGCTATTTTAGATCTCCCACATGTAGCATTCTTTCCTCTCTTTCACATCCTTGCTCAAGCCCTGTCCTCTGCCGCTTACTGTAAGTTTACCTCTTAACCCTTATTCTCCTTACCTCCTTTATCTTGGCCAAAGACTCAGGACCCTTTCTGACTCAGCTTAGGAGTCAACTGTGGTTGAGGCATGTGCTGACCACACCCTTCCCCTCCAAGCAATGCTTTCTGCTCCTTTATTCTCCAGTCATGGCTATCACGCACTCACTACATCACCAGTCTATGTGTCTGCTTTTCTCACTGGACCAAAAGTTCCTCAAGGACAGGAAAGGTTAGTCACATCTGTATCTTCAGAGCCTAGCACAGTGCCTGGCACTCAGCACATGCTCAGTAAATGTTTTTGAATGAGTAAGGGTATAAAAGTGATACAGAAGAGGCTAAGTAAGTACTTGAAAAAATCGTAATTATACAATAATAATACTGAGAAATGTGGATTAATTTATCTGTCACTAGCAAGAACATCAGCCAAGTTTTTAATGTTTCCATGGACATCTGCAGGCTTCCCTGGTGGCTCAGAGGTTAAAGCGTCTGCCTCCAATGCGAGAGACCTGGGTTCGATCCCTGGGTTGGGAAGATCCCCTGGAGAAGGAAATGGTAACCCACTCCAGTATTCTTGCCTGGAGAATCCCATGGATAGAGGAGCCTGGTAGTCCACGGAGTCACAAAGAGTCCCATGGACAGAGGAGCCTGGTAGTCCATGGGGTTGCAAAGAGTCGGACACGACTGAGTGACTTCACTCACTCCCTGGACATCTACTGAAACTGGGGTTAATCATCAGTTAGTTCTATTATGCCTGTAACTTGCTATCACTGATCAAGTTTGCTTTGTTTTTACAAAATCTTGTGTGTCTCTAAGTGTCACATGGCCTAAATAATAAGAAATGTTTGCCCAAGTTGTTTATTAGGAACTTGGAGTCAGCTGTGTCCAGTTTAAGCTCCAGCCAGTTAAGCCTGGTTAAGATGGTAAAAGTGTCCACTTGGTGACCTTTGATATCTGAAGGTCAAAATCTCCACCCTAAAAACATATTAATGCCACCATTTTCTGAGCACATGTCCCATGAAGAAGTCTGGGGCTTAGCTGCACAATGATGATTACCTCATTTTTCTTGCTTCCAATTTCCCCATGCTCCTGCTACCTCAGATTTATCCCATAACTATCCCAAGTGCCTTGCCTTTGGGGAAGTGGATATGAGATTTGTTCTCCCATCTCCTCACTTGGTGGCCTTGAGAATAAACCCTTTCTCTGCCCAACCTCATTTGGCTTGCTGTGTGTCAGACAAACTTGGTTCAGTAACACTATTAAAAGTAAAACCGTTTTATTTTTTTCTAGGCCTAGGAAATTAGGGGAAAGAAGCTAAAAGCAAACAGCAGCATATAAATAATTTTAAATGAATGAGTGGATCTAACACTAGTCCAGGGTGCTCGATGCAGCCACCTAAGCGTACAAGTAACATAGATGACGGAGAGGGCAGTAGAGTTCTCAAAAGTTGGGAGCCCCATGTCAGAAACACAGCTTCCCACCAGAACAAAAGTGCCATCTAGGACCTCTAGAGCTTCCCAGGTGGCACTAGTGGTGAAGAACCCACCTGCCAATGCAGGAGGCGTAATGAGACACGAGTTTGATCCCCAGGTTGGGAAGATCCCCTGGAGGAGGCATGGCAACTCAATCAGTATTCTTACCTGGAGAATTCCTTTGATAGAGGAGCCTGGAGGGCCCAGTTCATAGGGTCACAAAGAGTCAGACATGACTGAAGCCACTTAGCACCCATGCATGCGCAGGACCTCTAAGGCCGATGTCAGAAGGAAGTAAATGTTCGTTTCCAGGCACGCAACTGCATCCCTCCATACCCTTCTGTCCTTGATTCTCTCTCTGATTACTGATACCACTTCCCACCACCTACTATGAATACTACGTTATCTTCTTACTCTCTGGCATCCGTGTGGATAGAACCCTTTCTTTGATTTTTACAGCAGGGCCAGAATATTCAAATGAACTTTACTAAAGGATAGCATAAAAGAATTTTCCACTATGAGAACCTGGCATAGTTCCTTCACCTTTAATAAACGAAGCAGTGATGCCAATTCAAAAAGTCTGTCTGATTGTCAAACCTCAAGTGATTGTGAGGTGTACACCCAGTGAGGACCCTTTTTGGGGACCCACCCTACCAAGTCCACCTCTCCCTCTGTGTGTTTGAGGGCAGCAGATTATATTCTAACCATAAATACAATCTTAGACATCCAAATTCTTCAAATTCCAGACAAAGGTACATGCTGAACTCAACCCTAACACCATCAAGGTTTTGTCATCTTAGTTACAGTTTCCTGTCTAAACAGCCTGACTTTCCCCAGGTAATTTTTCTAGAAATAATCTTCATCTTCATGTGGTACTTGGCTACTCACAAAATATGGTCTTATCTTTGCATGTCCTGACAATTTAAACATGATCTAAACCAATACAATGATCTTAGTCTTCATAAAAGAGATATATACAGTCAAACTATCAGGCAGAATTCTTAGGATTCTTTCCCATCTTGAATGCCTGTGAATGAGATAAAGGGAAACTTGAGTAACTCATATCTGGAAAACTGAATAGGGTTGCCAACAGGCTTGTCATCAAAATGTATCCTATGAGGAAAGTTTTTCCCTGAACGAAAATTCTTGCCATGCTAAGTCATTCAGTTGTGTCTGACTCTTTGCAACCCTATGGACTGTAGCCTACCAGGCTCCTCTGACCATGGGAATCTCCACGTAAGAATATTGGAGTGGGTTACCATGCTTTCCTCCAGGGCATATTCGGATATTCCTGACCCAGAGATCTAACCTGTGTCTCATGTCTCCTGTACTGTCAGGTGGATTCCTTACCACTAGCACCACCTGGGAGCCTAGGTGGCCACTATTATGTATGAAACATTACATCATTATGTATAAAACATTATATCATTACTTATGGATGTAAGTGAAAGTGCACATATATTTTGAAGCCATCTCAAAAACTACAGAATGATCTCAGTTCATTTCCAAGGCAAACCATTCAATATCACTGTGATCAAAGCCTATGCTCCAACCACTAATGCTGAAGATGAAGTGAATGGTTCTATGAATATCTACAAGACCTTCTGGAACTAACATCAAAAAAAGATGTCCTCTTCATCATAAGGGACTGGAATGCAAAAGTAGGAAGTCAAGATATACCTGGAGTAACAGGCAAGTTTGGCCTTGGAGTACAAAATGAAGCAGGGCAAGGCCTAACAGAGTTCTGCCAAGTACTATAAATAAATACCAACGAACACTTCACTTGATTTGGGGACTGTGGGCTCTTCTCATATCCCATTCTTCTGCCTTCCCAAAATCACTGTTATCCTGAATTCTGTTCATCATGTCCTTGCTTAGTATAAGAAAAAAAAAAAACAAAAACATATGGATATATCAACAATTTATTCAGCTTTCTTGGAGAATGATTGAGCTTTATAAAAATGGGGTTATACTGTTTGTAGTGTTCTGGAACTTTCCTCCTCTTCAAAATCATGTTTTTAAAAATTCATCCATATTGAACAGAAGGTGAACATAACAAGTGAACAAGAATGGTCTTAGCAGCATTCTTCGTAATAATTCTAAACTGGAAGCAATCTAATTGTCCTTCAGCCTCAGAAAGGATAAATATATACACACAACGGAATCCTATCCAGCAATGAAAATGAATAAAATACTTCTACCCTCAACAATATGGATGAATCTCATGAACATAATATTTACAAAGAAGCTAGACACAGGAGAGTTTGTGTTGTATGATTCCATTAATACAAGGTTTCAAAACAAGCAAAAATAATGTATGGTGTTAGCAGCTGGGACACTAGTTACCTTGAATGAAGTGGGTAAGTGGCTAGGAGAAGGCACCAGGAGCACTTCCTAGATACAGATAATGTTCTACTATTAGATCTGGGTGGTAGGTATATAAGGATGGTCATTTTTGATAAATCATCTAAGTGTGTACTTATGATCTGTTCACATTTTAATTTTGAGAGGTTTACCCATGTTGTTGCACACAACTGTAGTTCATTATTTTTTGTTTGCCATATAATATATAATTATGTAAATATAATTCAGTTTATCTATCAATTCCCTTGTCCCTGAACATTTGGGATTTTGTTTACTTGTTGTAGCTACTTAATTTATTCAACAAACAATGTTGCTACAAATATATTTCTTGGTGCACATATGCAAGAGTCTCTTTAGGGGAAGTGTATAGAAGGAATTTCTAAATCTAAGGGTATGTTACAGTATTCAACTTCAGAAGATTACGTTACATTTTTCCAAATTTTCATCCTCGCATTCCAGCAGTGTATGGGAGATTTAATTCTGCGTCCTTACGATTTTGTCAATACTATGGTATCTCGTTGTGGTCTTATTTAGATTTAATAATAATGATGTTGAGTATCTTTCCACAGGCTTTTAAGCCATCCTTCTTTCTGCAAAATATCTGTTCCTGACTTTACTGCTTTTTTCTATGACACTCTGTCTTACCCTAAATGATGTGAGGGTTCTTTATATAGTCTGGAAACTAACCGCTCGTGGATTACTTTCATGAAAATATCTTCTCCCAATTTGTGACCTGTATCTTCAATCTATTTTAATGCTGAAAAACATATTTTTTCAAAGCTTTTTATTATGGACTGCTACTGCTAAATAGCTTCGGTCATGTCCGATTCTGTGCGACCCCATAGATGGCAGCCCACCAGGCTCCCCCGTCCTGGGATTCTCCAGGCAAGAACACTGGAGGGTTGCCATTTCCTTCTCCAATGCATGAAAGTGACAAGTGAAAGGGAAGTCGCTCAGTCATGCCTGACTCTTAGCGACCCCATGGACTGCAGCCCACCAGGCTCCTCGGTCCATGGGATTTTCCAGGCAAGAGTAGTGGAGTGGGGTGCCACTGACAAGCTCAAACACAGCAAAAGTGGGAAGGAGGCCAGACAGCCCATCTTTTAGTCAGCGCGGGGCTCAGCCACTGGCCCTCCCCAGCGGCCATACCCTGAGGATGCATCCCACCTCTGTTTGGGAGATAGCAACGGCCTTGCGCCGGGCCACACCAATGCCAAAGCCAGCTCTCTCTCAGAGAAAGGTGGGTGCAGGATGAACCGCTTATGCCAGTAAAAGCTACGGAGGGGAAAACGGGCACACAGCGGCATGCTGGGAATGTTCAGAGCATGCTGGGAGCACGCAGAGTATGCTGGGAGCCCTCGGAGTAAGCTGAGAGAGTTGGGGTACGCTGGGATAAGTTGGGGTAAGTTGGGGGCGCTAGGGGTGGTGAGGGGAGGTCTGGGATGGCCAGGCATGCTGGATACAATACCCCTGAGCCACGGAGAGCGAGGAGCTGAGGAGCGAGAACACGCAGGCCAGGAGACCGAGGTCTCCGGAGACTGAGGCCGGAAGACGACTGCTTGCCGAGCCTGAGAGGGACAGAGGGAACTGCGGAGGTTGCTCCAGGCCGGCCTCCGAGCCTGCCGCTGCCTCACCGCGAGGCTCGAGCGTCGCCTCCTGAGCGGTTCTGATGGCCTTCCTTTGACAGGAGGCGCCTGCCGAAGAGACAGTTGTAGCTTTTGAAAAGGAAAGGAACCAAGATTCGTTGTTTCACGAAGGCCCACGGGTTCCAACATTAGGGCATCTGCTTTAATCAGTAATTTATAGAATCGCCTTTTAAATAAGGCACTTAGTACGTAGAGACCTTGGAGATATTTCCACCAATTCCATGCGCTGCGTAAGAAAATGAGGCCCCAGGGGAGGAAACTTGCCTGTTGACCTTGGAAGCGGTGGGTAGGGCCGGTGGGAATCCGACCCCCAGTCAGGCCTCCTCCCACCAAGGCCCCACAGAGGGAGGACCAGTGCAGCTCCGGCGGGCTGGACGCTGCTTAGACGGCACGTCACTGACTTCACAGCCTGGGCGCTCACGATGACCTTGGTTCTCTTGGGGTTTTGAGTCATCAAATGGACAATTTTGTAGGTACCTGTTCCTTACTGTAGTACTTATCACCAGGGCAGAAATGTGTTTCAAATGTTATTTTGTAGTCAGCAAGTTTTCCATTAATCAGCTTGGTTGTGAAAGGTGCTACTCTCTAAACAATCTGTTGTTAACAGGTCATCTGAATTTTGAGCCTTCCAATGGAGTCCTTACACAATCTAGGGCAAGAAATGTGTACATTTTAATTTGTAAGTTTGCCAGTTATGAATTGAAAAAAAATGTTTTCATGTAATGCTAAATAATAAAATTAAATAAAGTCCTGCCTATTCCTGAACAGGTCAAGGTTGTTTACTCAGTTTTCTGATCAGTCTTTCAAGTTCACAAGAGAAGGGGAGGACGACTCAGGAATTTTTTGGTGACTTTGCTGTAAGATATTTAAAGAAAGAATGAGGCAGAAAGTAATTTTAGTGGGAAATGTGTTTCAGAAATGAAAGCAACAAATCTCTAAATTTCAGCTGTCTAACCTACTTTCACTAACGTGCACTTTTGTACTTCTGGGCCCAGGCCATAGTCAGTTCTTTGTTTTTTACTTCATTCATTATTAATGCTCTTTACTTTGGTGAAGTAGATTGAGTTGGCCTTGAAACTTTGTACTTCATTAAAAAAATTTTTTTTCCCACAACAGTAAGCATTTAGCATAGAGAAAGAGTAGAAAAACAGAGAGAAGGAAAGAATGTTTCTATTTTTACTATCAGTAATCATCTTAATTAGGTACACCAAATTAATTAACACCTTGTGTGACTTTGTGTTAATCTTTCTAAGAGTACTGGCGTTTTAAAAGAATTCCATGATCTTTAATAAAGAAAATTTCAAGCACTGTGGTACTTGAGTGAGAAAGACATGTGGGAGCCAGAAGGGCAATGCCACCATTGGTCAAATGGCACCATAAGGGTATTTGGTTACTGAGATCAGACCTAAGGCTGGTCACACTCCAGATTCCAGGACTGTGTTACTACTCTTTTTAAAGAGAGAAAATATGTGGATGCTTAAAAGATTGAAGTACCAGAATACCAGTTACCTTCCCTGGGTGTGTTTGTGTATCCTAGAGAAACTGAGCTGAAATCATTCCACATTGCAGTTTTCTTTTCTGTTGTATATAAGATAGACCCCAAAGGTATGCCCTGTGAATTATCACCTGTAAAATGTGTCCCACAGAGAAACTGGAAAGCCAGAGAATTAGTGGAAAAGGAAACTAAATGACAATTTAAAGATCTCAGTGAACAATTTTCTCTAGTGTAAAATGGTGAAAAATATATTCTTCAGCTTTGAAATGCTTTATAGAGATAATTTAAAATAGCAGAAAGCTTTGCTATACATTTTGATTTTTTTTAAAAAGTATTGTTGTCATAGGAAAGATTTTGTTTTCCTGAAAACAAAGAGAAACTTAATAGCCAAAAATTTTAGAAAGAAGTTGTTAAGTAAAAACAATATAGCAGAAACATATCTGGTATCCAGAACAGAGTATGCGTTTAATACGTATTACTGGTGGTTCTTTATAATATTTGTACTCAAATTATTCTATTTGTTATATAGAACTGCAGGTTTAAAATTCTAGATTTTATTTTTGGGGTGGCAGAGTGTTCTAAAGTGTACTGTGATGGTTGCAACCCTGTAAATGTAGTAAAAGCTATTTAATTATACACCGTAAATAGGCAAATTGTATCCTAATAAAACTTGTACCCCCCAAATTCTGGATTATCATTAGAAAACCTCAAAGGTAAAATGTAAGTGGTATTTAACTGCTAATATTTGCTAAACTTGCTTTTGCCATCGTATACCAATGCAATATCAAACATTCTGTGATTAATTGAAATGCTTCACCATATTGGTAAACTAAATAAAAGTTTACTATGTTTTTATTGTTGTTTGTTTTTAAAGGCCTGATTACTGAGGCATTCAGTCAACAGGAAAATATGAATGATTCTAAACAGCAGTCACTGTTCTTCATCACACTTCCTGATTTACACAAACTCTGTGCTGTCAAGATAATATTGAGTAACGGAGTAGCAGACACTGAGATTAGGACTAGACAAATGAAGATATGCAGGTAAAAAAAACCACAGTCTTGTAACTATCACTTTCTAAACTTTTTACATCTTTAAGAGCTGTTTTAATAGTATCTCCTTTAAAGCAAGATACTCATTTGCTAAATCTGTTTATACAGTTTTAGAATAAAGGAATTCAGTATTGTTCTGACCAAGTATATTGAATTACATTTAAGGGAGGACTTAAAGTACTTCAGATAGAATATATCACTGTTGAGTCTTTATATTTATGGCTTCTTGTCTGTTATTTTAATTTAAAAATTTTATAGACATTGATGAATTAAATCAATAGATTAAGTCAAAACTTAGTCCTAAGTTTTGGGGGATAGTCGTTAATAACTGTTTATGAAGTACCTACTGTTTATGAAGTACTTCAGGAGATACTGTAAACATTTTAGATTAATATAATTTTTAGATTTTCAGATTGATGTAGGAGTATTTCTCCAAGAATTATCTTGAAATATCTAACCTAAGATAGTCTTTGGAAAATACTTCTAGAAGTTGATGCCTAAAGTATAACACTGAAGACCCACCATGTATTAGTTCCTTAAATTGTTTGAGACACTCAAGGAAGAACTCTTAGAATACATAACAAGATTAAATCTCTAATTGAATTTCTTAGAGAGGAGCAAACACTTATAAGATGGCTAGGAGTCAGAAGTAAAATACTCTTGGGTATCCTCCATTTTGCTCTTATTTATAAAACTTGTCTTCTGACCACTGTGTGTTTTCCTACTCAGGTACATCCAGGAATCTGTACCCTTCCTGCTAAGGTATAATTTGATACCCACTGAGCATTTACTTGTGACCCCTTAGGGAAGCAAATAAGTAGAAAACCTTAAGATAGATTTTCTGCCATTCACTCTCATATTGAAGGTGGTCTTGCCCGTAGAGGGGGTGCTTTGACTCATTGCCCCAATAACTAACAAAGAGACTAGAACAGAATGACAAAGATGTGGTTGTGTCAGACAAAGAAAGGCACATCTTGTACAAGCATGTACTGAGGATGTCCCTGGTGATCCAGTAGCTAAGACTCTGTGCTCCCTGAGCAGTGGGCCCAGTTCGATCCCCCATTGGGGAACTAGATCTTGCATGCTACAACTGAGTTCACACTGCAACTAAAAGATCCTGTGTACCTCAATTAAGACCTGGCATGGCCAAATACATAATTATTAAAAAAAAAAAAAGCCTGCTGCACCACAGTTCCAATAAAGATGAGCCTAGCAGAAACATGTTGACCCATCTCACGTTTTGACATAACCCCACACACAATGCACTCCCAGCCTTTAAAATTTGTTTCCTTGATGATTAATAATTTTGAAAATTTTTGTATTTCTATATCTATTCCCTTTTGTGTTTTTCCCATCTTTTCTAATAAAATTATTGATGGTCATTTGAATTGTAATGATTGTTGCTATAAGTTCATTTGTCTTTTGAATACTAAACTAAAACCACTACCCACTTCATTTTCCTTCAAAAAATTTCCTTTTTGAAGGAAAAGAATCTAGTCAATAGTTCTGACACTGAAGTAGTTGATAACTACACTGTTCCTTAGACTCTTTTCTCCAGTGCTTCTGACCACCACTTTAAAAAAAAAAAAAAAAAAAGGAAAATGGAAGAAAAAGCAGTTAGAAGAGCTGAAGTCTTCATAGTGCTTAGACTTTTTCAAGTCTATACTTAAAATAGAAATGAAGTTTTAAAAGAGAAATTTTAGTTCACAGATGAAAGGGTTAGGAAACAGATGTGCAGACATGTTTTTATATTAATATCATTAATATCATATCTAAAACTTTATAGTTCTCTCAATTCAAATCTTGGCTGATTGCTTACAGTATTCAAGGTACCATGCTAAGTGTGGAGAGACATACAGAAATCTGTAATACAATCCCTGCCTAGAAGAAGCTTAAACTTTTCATTGGAACTAGCAATTTCTAAACGTTCTGATAAAATGAAAACACAGAGTGGGCAGTCTGCTTTAAAATTAATACATTTCATCTCCACAGGCAGTTGCTGTTTCTGCACCAAGATATCCTTACATCACCTGTACCTGGCATATTTACCCAAATTTGGGTGGTGATGGCGGTTAGTATTGTAACATTTTATACAGTATCATTTATAATCATTTAGAACAATATTGATAAGCATTAATTTGGGTGTTAATTATAGCTCAAACTGAAGACAGTTTATGAGGACTAATTACATTGTATTGTAGGTTGATCAAAGCATTAACAGACTTTAACTTTCATATACCGCATGTTTAAGATCCATTTTTGTGGCTCTGAGTTAGTATTTAGTCTTCTCTGTTGTTGATGTTCAAATAAAGATTAAGCAACCTAGATGTTCATCAGCAGATGAATGGATAAGAAAGCTGTGGTACATATACGCAATGGAGTATTACTCAGCCATTAAAAAGAATACATTTGAATCAGTTCTAATGAGGTGGATTAAACTGGAGCCTATTATACAGAATGAAGTAAGCCAGAAAGAAAAACACCAATACAGTATGCTAACACATATATATGGAATTTAGAGAAATGGTAACAATAACCCTGTATGTGAGTCAGTAAAAGAGACACAGATGTATAGAACAGTCTTTTGGACTCTGTGGGAGAGGGAGAGGGTGAGATGATTTGGGAGAATGGCATTGAAACATGTATAATATGATATAAGAAATGAATTGCCAGTCCAGATTCGATGCAGGATACAGGATGCTTGAGGCTGGTGCACTGGGATGACCCAGAGAGATGGTATGGGGAGGGAGGTGAGTGGGGGCTTCAGGATTGGAAACGTGTACACCCATGGCAGATTCTTGTTGATGTATGGCAAAACCAATACAGTATTGTAAAGTAAAATAAAAAATAATAATAATAAAAAAGATTATCAATGAATAAAATATGTTAACAGTATAGTTTTTAAGATAGTACAGACTTAATCCTTTTTTATATTTTATTCTTTAGAATTACATTTAATATAAAAGAAGTTCCTTTTTCCAATAGATCTCCAGTTGTGTTTAAAGAACTTGGGCCAACATGTATTTTTATTTTGGAAATTTCATTAAAATGTTTTTCTTTTTTTTTTGTATTTTTATTATTTTTTTAAAAATTTATTTTTACTTTATTCTATGTTA
>SJYC01112248.1:0-11328 GCA_006408675.1 Madoqua kirkii | reverse complement strand
ACAGAGGATGAGATGGCTGGATGGCATCACCGACTCATTTGAGTGAATTCTTGGAGTTGGTAATGGACAGGAAGGCCTGGCATACTGCAGTTCATGGGGTTGCAAAGAGTCAGACACGACTGAGCGACTGAACTGAACTAAAAGAGACACAGATTGGTCTAATCTAATTCTTTCGTTGACATGCATGGCTCTGCTGCAGGTAGACACATTCCTATCAGTAGTCCAGAGATGGCAGATAGAGGGATATCCTGAGCCAAATAGACATTGTCAATCGTGGTGGTTTTCACCAGCATTTGACTATAGCCTTAAGTCTATATGTAATCCACAGACTGTTCCACCTGAGTTGGCTTTCAAGCTGAAGCTCGTTTGCCCCTCTTGCTCTGGGTTTGTGTGTAAGTTGGGCAGTGGCAGTCACTGTGCTTCAGCTCTGGATGAATGAGTTCTTTTACCTGTCCCCAAACACTATGAGAAGACTAAGCTGTCAGAGAGGAAAGAGAACAGTTTAGGACAGCAACACTCCTCACTCATGTGTTAGAACTTTTTCTTTTAGTTTTATTGAATGTAATATTCTAAAGCAAAACTTACAAGCTGTAGATGTATAGCTCAGTGGATTTTCACAAACTAATAATATCCTTATAACCACTTCTCGGATCAAGAAATGACATTACCCGAAGCCCCCGCATGATTTATTTCAAGTAGCACTATCTGACTTAGATGTTGTTGTGGAGTCACTAAATCAGGTCCAATTCTTTGCAACCCTATGGACTGCAGCACACCAGCCTTCCCTTTCCTTCACTATCTCCTGGAGTTTGCTCAGATTCACGTCCATTAGTCGATGATGCTATCTAACCATCTCATGCTCTGCAGCCCTCTTCTCCTTTTGCCTTCAATATTTTAATTACAAGAAAGCAAGATAGATGCTTTGGGGCTCTGAAGTATTGAAATATATCTGCCAGTATATTTGAGGACATTAAATCAAAAACATGGGATGGTACCTATTCTAATTTAAGAAGAGTCTTCATTTTCACATATAATAAATATCAGGCTTCTGGGAAGTGTCTGCTGAGTTTTCCTCTCAATTGTGGGATATCTCATTTTTCTCATTGTACCTGTGCCCTACACATTATACCCACATATATACTCTTCTGTGCATTTGTCTTCTTTTAGATGTCTCATCTGTAGACCATCAAATAATATAATATATTCACCATATAAGATGACTTTGAATTCTACCATGTGTGAAAAAAATCAATTCTTAACTGAATTTCTAACTTAAATAAATTGAGTTGATTTCTTATGTTACTAAAATACTTAATTTGTTAGGTTGGAGTAATAATTCCAGAAAGTTCATGGTTAATAATTTTATTTTCAGTGTTAGATATCAATGTAACATCAACTCAAGTTTGTCTAAGCATAGAAACTCACACAATCAGACTGCCACCACCTCAGGTACCACATATTTTCATTTCTTAATATATAATTAGTGTATTTTTATTACTATATAATTAATAAATTTATTATCATTACTGATACGCTGCTGCTGCTGCTAAGTCGCTTTAATCGTGTCTGACTCTATGCAACCCCAGAGATGACAGCTGATCTGCTAGGAGGTTTTAGTTTTTAATAAGAGTGATGATAAATTTTTTATTATCAAAATCCATATTATTAAATATTTGACATATTGATATTGTCTTAAGTCTGTTTACCAAAGAAGACATCATTCTGTCAGTTTAACACAGATCAACTTATGTTATTCCTTTGCTCAAAAATCTTTTTAGTTGGCATTGGGAGATCGTGTGCACCTGTGGCTGATTCATGTCAATGTATGGCAAAACCAATACAGTATTGTAACGTAGAATAAAGTATTTAAAAAAAAAAAAAAGAAAAATCTAATCTCCCAACCTTAGAAAAATCAGCTAAAAAATAAAAACAATTAAATGCTTAAGATTACATTACAACCTCCTTGTTGATGGAAACATTTGGTCCACTTTGCAACACATTTGTAGGCAGGGAATTTTTGCTCTGATGTTTACTAACCTAGAATCAGGTTGAATTGCATGTTATTTCATCCAGGAATACCTGTTGTTGGTTCAGTGGAGAAATATGGCTGGCCTTGTAGTAAGCTGTACACGAGACGAGCATTATTGCCACTTGAAGGATCATCAGCATCACTTGCTGTCACCTGGGTTACTAATGTTCCTGAAGAGAACATAAATAGTTACAAGAAATTAAGACTCTGGTCTTTTCGAAAAATGGATCCTAGTTCTCTAAGATTCTTTCTTTAGCAAGAAAAATGACGATATGCAATGAAAGACCTGCTCTCCTTTTTCTAAATTATGAAACAAATATACTTTTGTTTAGATAAGAAAATATAACTTTATAAAAAAAAGCCCTTATTCCCCAATACAATATAGAATTTTAAATGTGTAGCTCTAATGCAACCTAAATATTAAATAACCCACTAAAATATATAATTAAGGATTATTCAAAGATGTTTTATTAGTGGAGTAATCAAAGGGAGATTTAAAAGCAGTTTTTCTTCAAAAACTATATTGTAACCAGTTCTCTAAAAACTTAATAAAATTTAAAAATGTTAATAAATGTTATTAAAATGATCTTGACAAAGTGTCAAGCTGAAAATAAGCAGAATTATTTGACTAATATCATTCCCTTCAACAAAACGCCTACTTTAATGAATTTTCTTTTAAAGTGCAATGTAAAAATTTACCAGCTTGATAAGGTAAGCATTCTTAATCTAATTTAGTAACAATCAATAAAATTCATGGGAAATAAATACTTGTATATTTAAAATAAAAAACAAATAAAAAATATATATTTTTTTAGGTAGCATTCAAGACTCCACAATGCTGCCTTACCTCAGCACCTGCTCTTTGCCTTTTCTTTCACCTCCAAATATTAAAAGTGCCATTTCAGCTCATATTAAATATATTAATAATAAACCCACATTGGCATTCTTATAGTTTTTTTCATCTTTTTTTTTTACACCTAACACTCATTGCCTTCTTAGTAGAAGGATATGTCTTCTGTCTTGCTTATTCTCATAGCACCCCATATAGAAACTTTCACATTAATGGCAACTCAGTGAATGTTATTTTTCTTCTTCTGTGACAGTGGTTCTCAACAGAGAGGGGTGGAGGGTGAAATGAATGATTTGTTCCCTGTGAGACATCTGTAACATCTGCAGAAAACTTGGCTATCACTAGGTGGGAGGGTGTGTTGCTACTGGCGTTAAGTGGATAGAGGCCAGGATGCTGCTGAATGTTCTAGAGCATACCGGACCCCCTCCACTCCCATCCCCACCAAGAGTTTTCCAGCCCAGATGATCAACAGTGGCCACACTAAGAAAGCCCAGGCACAGGACAGAAGACTCTTCTTTGCTTAGAGTGCCCCTTGATGTGCTATTCACTGCTTGTTCTTCAGGGACCAGCTCAAACACTTCTCCATTCATTTCTCTATAATTTTTAAATTACTTGTTATGTTAAGGCAATAGACAAGTCAAAAATGAGTAGGATCTCTGTTCTGGCCCTCAAGAGTTATGTAAGCCAGTAGGAAAGCTGACCTGAATATAAGTAGTTGGAGTTGCTGCTGAGTCCATGCTCTCACTGCTCCCTGCATGGCAGGCCAGGGGATTGAAGCACGAGGTGTTTGGGCAAAGACTTGTCAGCAGGTGGAGAGCACAGTGGACTGGCGTTTCAAGAACCATCTTACCAAGTTTCAGCTCAGGTTGCTTTTATACTAAAGAGGGAGCAGGTGTGGCTAGTTGTTAAAAATCCCTTGGTGCCAGAATTCTTTGTACTTGTAGCTGTCCCTGTCAGTCAAGTCATGATCTTCCTATAAACCTCCAACAAGACAAAGTTTCCAGAGCTTTCTAACTCTATGAATGAAAAGCGTTATAATTAGAGTGCCCCTTGATGTGCTATTCACTGCTTGTTCTTCAGGGACCAGCTCAAACACTTCTCCATTCATTTCTCTATAATTTTTAAATTACTTGTTATGTTAAGGCAATAGACAAGTCAAAAATGAGTAGGATCTCTGTTCTGGCCCTCAAGAGTTATGTAAGCCAGTAGGAAAGCTGACCTGAATATAAGTAGTTGGAGTTGCTGCTGAGTCCATGCTCTCACTGCTCCCTGCATGGCAGGCCAGGGGATTGAAGCACGAGGTGTTTGGGCAAAGACTTGTCAGCAGGTGGAGAGCACAGTGGACTGGCGTTTCAAGAACCATCTTACCAAGTTTCAGCTCAGGTTGCTTTTATACTAAAGAGGGAGCAGGTGTGGCTAGTTGTTAAAAATCCCTTGGTGCCAGAATTCTTTGTACTTGTAGCTGTCCCTGTCAGTCAAGTCATGATCTTCCTATAAACCTCCAACAAGACAAAGTTTCCAGAGCTTTCTAACTCTATGAATGAAAAGTGTTATAACTTTCAAGGTCAGGCCTGGGAGGCAGGGCTTGAGAATGGGCTATCACATATATTTCAAGTTGGTTCTTCTCTGTCACAGAGACAGTGGCATAATGTGGATATCTTGTACTGACAAGGAACCTCCCTAAAGCTCCAAACCCACTGTGATCTTTCACCCACTAAAACCTCTACACTATGCCTCACCACATATATTTCTAATATCTCCATTAATCTCAGAAATGCAGTGGAAATTCAGAGCACAGTTAGTCATTGAATGTGGAGGGAAAGGGTCTAGATCTAGGCCTGTAAGGTTTGTATTGGCAGAATGCAGATAAATCAGTGTGGGGGCAGTGCTTTAAGCCAGGGCCTTGTTACAATGCTGATGGCTTGTCCAGGAATTGGAAAATTGGCTGGGTCAGCTGGAGTTCATTGAGAAGCAGCAGGCAGTAGAGTTAGAATGTTGTTTTCGAAGATGAATGAATAAGAGCGAGAGATGTGAATTGTTCTCTCTAAACACAGTGTCCTCCACCCTTTAATATTTTATTTTGCACCTCACTTGAGGTCTCTCCAACCTCTGCCTCACTATAAGAAAATGGCCCACACTACCCAGAATGAGGAGACTGTAAGTGGTGAGTAGTTGCCAGACAGGGCACCTGAGGACACAGAAAACAGCACTCCAGATCCTGGAGAAGGGATTCGAAAGGAGAGTGCAGGTGCTGGCTCTGCCCGCTTGCCTCCAGAAGACCAGAGGAAGGCATAACTCCCTAACACATCCTCATCCTCCACTTTAAAAAATTTGTTTAAAATTTAATTAAGAAGCTATTCTGACAGAATGTAAATATCTTCCTTTGGACAGAGATTCAACTCCCACTTAACATAATTAAACTGAAAGCCAGTTCAAATAAGTACAAAATAGGAGTTTGGCTTTGGACGATAAGAGGGAAAGTATGAAGTATTTGATAAACTGTGTAGAGGAGAAACGGGTGAGCTGAAACACTGATTACCTCGTGTAAAGTGGTCATACATGATTCAGTGTAACAGACTTTGAAACTGTTTCTTAACTGATGGTGTATGTGTGATAAATCTTTTTTTTGTTCGTTTTTAATATGTGTTTTTAAATGTTTCCTTTTGTTTGCCAAACTCTGGAGGACTTATGCATTAAATTCTTATTTCTATCACAAGCTAAGAGAATTTGATATTTCTCAGAGTATTATAAAGAGTTTTGAAACTAACCAGAATGCTGTTATTGAGGAACAGTCCATTTTAAGCAACTGGTGCTATGTTTTGCCAAGGTGAGATTTCAGTTTGTCATATTTAGGGTGGGTTTGGGATATAGTAGTTTTCTCTTATTTTGCTTCAACATTGAAATGTGCAAAGTATAAACCATTTTTGTGAATTTGGGGAACTGAATTATAACTCTAAAAAGATATTGAAAGAATATTGTCATACTTGCAGAAGCCATCAAATTACTAAAATAATTTTATTACACATTTGTATCTTTATTAGACCTCGTTTTAAAACAGTAAAATTTCTAGATAAACAACTATATATAACATCAATAGAACCTTATAAACATGTACATATAATTAATGATTCATTATCATTTGATGTGAGCTAAGTTATAAGTTTATACTATCTTCAAGGGAAAGAATGACTTGTTATTAACATAAATATGACTATTAGCATGAAATTTTAACCAGATTAAAACTTTAAGTAGTGGCATCTGCATTATAACTTGGTCATTGAAGCAGAGAAGAGGTAGATAGGGAACATAGATTTGCTTCCAATTCATTCAGCTCTTAACAAACTTTTCCCTAAAGTCTAAAATTACAGGGCATACCTCTGTGTGGCAGCACTGTATTAATTAGTCATTGTTTTGCGTTTGTGCCTGGCATATTGTTTGTATCAGTTCAACTTTGTTTTTCTTAACATTTCTTTGTTAAGAATTTAATACAATGTTAATTTAGAACTGAGAGCAAATGAGTAGCTTATTACTTATATGCTGATAGTTGTTAAAATTTTTGAATGCTTTCCAAATCACATAGTTGACTTAAACCAACCCAGGGATCGAAACCAGTTCTCTTATATCTCGCTTTGGCAGGTGGTTTCTTTACACTAGTGCCACCTGGGAAGCTCCATGTGTAAGCACTGGCTCATGATATTTTACCCAACTGTATTTTTCATAGTATGAAAATGGGACAAATGATAAGTATTCTTCACACCATACCCCCTGACTGTCCTTTCCACTCATATGAAGATTTCCAGATGCACTGGGATGGCCTGGTAAGGAATAGAAATATATATTACATTAGTAGCTTTTAATTTTGCTTCTTGTAATTTAACCTTAAGTTTAGCTTTCACTCAAGAGAATTTCAACTTTGTTCTTAATTTTTAGTATGGCTATAAGCTTCCAGAAGACCTTGGAACTATTAAAATATACTGCTGCATCTACTTCAAAATGATAGGAGAAAGGCTCTTCACATATCCTTTATTAGATGCTCTCTGCCCACCCTAGGATCCAGGCATGACTCCTAGTAGAAAGGAACTAAATAATTGTATAGGATTCTCCTTAGCCAAGGGCTCCCTCTGGTGGCATATTGGACACTATTGAAAGGATGGAATTGAAAGAATGTCACTTAATGAAAATTTCTTTTTTGGAGAATAATTTCACAGGCAAAGTTTAGAGGATTTAAATTGCACTTAATGCACCTCATTGATTTGAGAAAATATTTTTCTTCGTGTTACTTTTAAAAGTCTACACACAGAACACAAGTACTCAGGTGAAACTCTCTCATCTTAATTAACACTGGTTTCATCATTTTTGTCTCTTTGCCTTCTGACCAGCTGGTCTCTAAAAGGAAGAGAAAAGAGCCTAGTGCTCTCTTTCTGTGGTCTGTATTTCCTAACCCAAATCTTCATATAAAGTTGACGTTAACAGCTATCAATTATTCCCCTTCATTAGAGGCCAAGACATTATTCTAAGTCTTCAGAATGTTTTATACCAGAAAAAGTTAACTGCTTTGCTCAAAGAACCACCTTCAGACCTTGAATGCAATTCATATGTGGTGTGTCTCTGTGCTGAATTTTTACTGTTCTTGGAGATGCAACCTGTTTATTATTTACTGTGAATATTTACGTTTATAATCTATGAAAATCATAATGTCTTTTATAAATCATTTTTTGGATAGCTTAGTTTGCCAGTCTGTGGCGAGAGCCATATAGTAATAAGGGTACTACTGTGAGTTGTTTTTATTGTGGAAGCTAAAATTTAGTTAGGATTTAGTTATTTGTACCTTTTTAGCAGTTACAATTTTCAGGCCTTTTTACATCAGTTTAAAAAAATGCTGTCTCCTATCTGCAAAAAAATGTCCCATTGTTCTTTAACAATGTTCAGGTACCCTCTCAGTTGCATCAGAAGTCAACCCATACAGTTCTTTCCAAGGGTAGATATGGAAGGTGTGTTGAAAAGTTTTCTTTCAGATTTAAAATCTAAACTGCCCAATATATGTGGATTTCCCATAAAGATGACAACGAAACCAGGCTACTACACACAAGAACTAACCACACTGCATTTGCAGGTGAGTAGTTTTTCATGTCCTACCAAGTTCTCTAAGACATGCTGTGCACGTATATTACTCGGATCTTTGCCGTCAGTGATGGACAGCCTAACCCACTGTGCTAGGTCTTTTCCCTCAGTTCGGTGTTTCCCTGCTGTTATTTGTTTTTGTTGTACTGTCATTCCTATTTTTATTATATTTACCTTGGTATTATGGTAGTTTTTGGTCTATTTCTTCTAATTAATATAGCGTGACTTCCTAGAAGGCAGAGAACATATCCTAAGTTCCTGGTACTTAATATATGTTCATTACATGTTTCTTCAAAGAATCAAAGAATAAATGATAAATTATATTACAGAATAATTTGGAAACATCTGCCTCATACAAATCCAAGTTTTCTTTGAAGTTCTGTCATTTTGAGTCCAATTGATTGAGAAAGTGTTTGAATAATTGATAGAAATTGAATTAACTTGAGAACATTTTTATTGTAAGATGATATGCTAAGTGAAATCTTATTTATGAAAAAAATAATAAGCAGTTTAAGCAGTACTGATGAAAATAAGATGGCCTGTCTTCACACTCATTAGGATACAATTTCTTTGTCAAAAGGCAACAAAATCAAAAGGGAAGCTTTGGAAGAACAAATGGAAATTTAATTTAAATTTTTCAACAAGAATCTTTCTTTAAAATGACAGATATAATATGTTTTCATCAGAAGGAAAGACAAAGGTTTGAATAATTTGAGCAGTTTGAAATATAATATGGATTACTGGAATACTGCTGAGTCTCCTTTCTTGACTTAATGAGCGCCTTGTTTTATTGTAGCCTCCTCTGCTCAAATGACTTCGGCTTTCATGTATCTTGACTTGCTGTGGCTCCAACAGTATGCCTCATTACACTTTTTGCTTTATGTTTTCAAGCCAGATCACATCATCTGTCACTAGCCAGCATAGGGGTCTGGTGTCCTTGGGTTAAGGGTCAACACCTCATATAACTGCTGTAAAAACATGACAGGCAAGATATCAGGTACTATAGGCAACACCATTTCGCTGGAAGGGAGTGTGGGTGGGTGAATATCAATTGACATCTTTTTGAACTTTATGAATCTTAAAATTTTGGCCAGGCACAACATTTTAAAGAGTTTAGTTGTTGGCCAAGTCTAAATCTGAGGAATTTAGAAGACATGTCATTACATCATGCACTTTTATCAAATATGTTTATATATTTATTGACTACCTAATATTTCCAGTTTTGGAATGGTGAATGCAGACAATGTATTTGTGAAAATTTGCTTCTTAAATGTAAAATAACACTTAAATGGGATTTCTGATCTTTATATTGCCTCTGACAATTGGAACATTGACGATGAGAATTTCTCCTACTCAGTTTTATTGAGCGCCTTCTGTATGCCTTCTCATTTAATTACTCTTGGGGTAAAATAGACTCTTGGGGTAAAAAATTGTTTTCTCAGTTTTGCAGAAAGGGAAACTGAAGTTCACAGCATTCAAGTAATTCAACCAAAGCCACACAGTTAAATACACTGAAAAATTAAAACTGAAATCTGAAGAATCAGATTCTTAGTTCTAAAACTGGAAAGTTTAGATTTGTGGTTAAGAGGTCAGGCTCTGGAGACAGGCTGCCTGGGTTTGAACCCCTTAGTACTTATATAATCTTGAAAATGAAAGTGAAAGTTGCTCGGTCATATCCAATTCTTTGCGACCCCATGACCTATACAGTCCGTGGAATTCTCTAGGCCAAAATACTCAAGTGGGTACCCTTTCCCTTCTCCAAAGGATCTTTCCAGCCCAGGGGTCGAAGCCAGGTCTCCCGCATTGCAGGCAGATTCTTTACCAGCTGGGCCACGAGGGAAGCCCCTGTATAATCTTGGACAAGTTATTTGATCTCTCTGTGCCTCTGTTCCCCCAGCTGTAAAATGGGGCAGCACAGTAGTGATAATGCTAGTGCTCTTCACAAGTTGGGCTCTCCGGTAAGCCTGCTCTGAGACAGAGTCCAGTGTGTGTGATGATTGTTGAGAACTACCCTGGGAATCAACACCTGTGGAAGGCAAGGGAGGAAGAGTGGGTGAAGGGAGAAGTCAAAACCAAGGCAGCTACTAAAATGGCCAATCACAGTGGTTCTGCATTGGCCAAAATAGCAGGCCTGTATACCCCTTCCAATCTGTTGTTAGATGTGGGCCACCTCGAGACAGGCAAATTCTAAGGTGAGGTGGGTGTCCATAGCCGAGGCCATCTCTGCAGGGGCTGACTGCCAGAGGTTTGCTGATAACACCCAGCAGCGGGGATCCCCCTTTCTGGAAGGAGCTCTATGCAGCACATCACCGTTTCCTTCCTAGAACCAGACTACACGCAGTTTTGTGGTTTTTATTTTTATATTAGATAATCCTTCTTGGAACAGTTGCTTGTATTTAAGCCTTCAGTAAATGTTAGTTTCTGTTATTGCTGCCACCTTGTTAGCTCTAAGAGTCATGCAGTACTAAAAAAGAATAAACTTAAAAAAATGAAAAATAAATGGATCAAACTGCTTGAAAAAACTGACTTAAAAAAGGGTTTCATAAATTAGCAGGAGTGCCTAGCCCAATTAGATTTTTAAAAACAATTATGAGAATTCTCCAAGATACATAAAAGTAATTACTGTAGTATAATGAACTCTTGTATGCCTACCATCTGGTTACTCCTTGACATATTTTTGGAGTGTGGGGTAAACAGTAATATTTTAAAACAAATCCAGGATATACTGTTATTTAATTTATAGAGACTTTAGCATTAATGTATGTCTTTTTCTGATAAGAGCTTTTTAAAAAAATTATTTAACAGTAATTATGTGTGTGTACATAGTTGCTCAGTCATGTCCAACTCTTTGCAACCCCATGGACTCCTCTGTCATGGGATTCTCCAGGCAAGAATTCTAGAGTGGGTAGACATTCCTTTCTCCAGAGGCTCTTCCCCACCAAGGGATCGAAGCTGGGTCTCCTGCACTGCAGGCAGATTTATTAGCATCTGAGCCTAGTCATACTCTAATTCCCTATTTATCTCAAAGATTTATTTTAAAGGTTTTGTTTAAATCAGAATCCAGGCAAGGTCTACTTAATTTTGGTTGTTATATCTTTTAGATCTCTCTTATTATATAACATCCCAAACTCCTTTCCCTTTTATTATTATTTTTTAAATTTCTTCCCACTGATTTTTCTTTAATTTAAATTGATTTAATTGGAGGCTAATTACTTTACAATATTGTATTGGTTTTGCCATACATCAACATGAATCCACCACAGGTATACACACGTTCCCCATCCTGAACCCCCCTCCCACCTCCCTCCCCATACCATCCCTCTGGGTC
>SJYC01112246.1:0-28397 GCA_006408675.1 Madoqua kirkii | reverse complement strand
GTAATAGGCTCCAGTTTCATCCACCTCATTAGAACTGATTCAAATGTATTCTTTTTAATAGCCGAGTAATACTCCATTGTGTATATGTACCACAGCTTTCTTATCCATTCATCTGCTGATGGACATCTAGGTTGTTTCCATGTCCTGGCTATTATAAATAGTGCTACAATGAACATTGGGGTACACGTGTCTCTTTCAATTCTGGTTTCCCCGGTGTGTATGCCCAGCAATGGGATTGCTGGCTCATAAGGCAGTTCTATTTGCAATTTTTTTAAGGAATCTCTACACTGTTCTCCATAGTGGCTGTACTAGTTTGCATTCCCACCAACAGTGTAAGAGGGTTCCCTTTTATCCACACCCTCTCCAGCATTTATTGCTTATAGACTTTTGGATCTCAGCCATTCTGACTGGCGTGAAGTGGTACCTCATTGTGGTCTTGATTTGCATTTCCCTGATAATGAGTGATGTTGAGCATCTTTTCATGTGTTTGTTAGCCATCTATATGTCTTCTTTGGAGAAATGTCTATTTAGTTCTTTGGCCCATTTCTTGATTGGGTTGTTTATTTTTCTAGCATTAAACTGCAGGAGTTGCTTGTATATTTTTGAGATTAGTTGTTTGCCAGTTGCTTCATTTGTTATTTTTTTCTCCCATTCCGAAGGCTGTCTTTTCACCTTGCTTATAGTTTCCTTTGTTGTGCAGAAGCTTTTAATTTTAATCAGGTCCCACTTGTTTATTTTTGCTTTTATTTCCATTATTCTGGGAGGTGGGTCATAGAGGATCCTGCTGTGATTTATGTCAGAGAGTGTTTCGCCTGTGTTCTCCTCTAGGAGTTTTATAGTTTTCAGTGTTACGTTTAGATCTTTAATCTCTTTTGAGTTTATTTTTGTGAATGGTGTTAAAAAGTGTTAAAGTTTCATTCTTTTACAAGTGGTTCTTTTCCCTTTTACTTATGCCAATTATTTGCTGGGAAAAATGGATCATTTACCCTGGAAAATGTTCCACATTTTGCACTTGAATGATGGTTTCCTTGTTGTCATGTCTTTTAAACTTAACATTTTCTTCCAAGACCCATATTTCCTACAAACCTCTAGCTAAATCTGAGCTTAACTGAATCCTGGTTCGACTTTAATTAAACGCTCGGGTGGTGCAAGGCACAGAACCAAATTTTAATAGATAAAGCACATTTGATCCATAACTTTGGTTAGTCTTCAAGCTTTATTTAAATGTCTCCTTAATTCTAGGCCTCTATTAGATATCTATATAAATATAGGTTAAAGCTTTGGGTTTCCCTCTGTAATTTTACATTAATGTACAAAGTTATATAAATTATATACAGTTCTAGAAGTTAAAAGTCACCTAAGCCACAGTGACACCTAGCAGAATAGTGGTCATAATGTGGTAAAGCATATGTTTTCTCTTAGGTTATTATTTCACAAAGCTTTGGTTTGTTGATAATTTATGTATTTTAAGTTCTGTGAATTATTTATTATTTCATCTGCTGTCTACGTAAGCCCTTTTTGTAGCCTTAAAATTTTTTTGAATATAAACCTAGATGTTTCCCCCTTTGGGCTGTTTACTATATTTTAGAAATTGAAAGAATGCATAAATAATATATTGACAGGCTAGGGGGCAAAAAAAAGCCCCTGAAAATTATTTCCATCAGAGGTATATTCCTAGAAAATATTCAGGTATATGTAGGTATATTCCTGAAGACAAAACTGGATGTGAATGTAAACGTTTCAGATACAGATTATAAAACGTTTGAGTTTTAATCAGAATACAAGTAACCTATTCTTATATAAATCTGCCTAGATTGAGTTTTTCTTTTTGTATCTCAAGTAGTATGCATTCTGTTTAACAGTTATTACAGTTTATAAAAACCAAGAGTCTAAAAATGTTCTTGTATCTTCTGTAATTGATTTCAACTTAATTCTTGAACCGTATTTTCGTCAAACAGAAAATATTTGATCTAGGTACTTCAAGATGAATTAGTCACTTCTGACAGGGCATCTTTCTGAGATAGAATTTTATGCACATTTCGAAATCATTCTCCCGGTGGTAGCATCTGTGTGCATAGGAAAGCCTCGTAGGATGAGGTTGGCGGTGTGTGGTGAAGTGCATGTGGTACGTTTACCTAATATTATCCACACCTGGAAAGTGACTGTCCTAAGCTCTGTTTCCAGACAGCTACAAAGCTGGTGAGTGGACACTTGGACTTCTGCTAACTCTGCCACCAAAATCCAAAGTCATCCATAAGTAAACCTTTCAGCAGAAACTACAGAAGTATGATTTTACCTCACTTCTTTCTTCCAAATATTGTATGAGTGCATCTTATTGGTTGATCTTAAATCACATCCTGAACCCTAGCTGCAAAGGAGAAAATGTTCATTTTAGATTTCTAGGCTCTAGAAAGTATGCTAAGAAAAGGAAATGGAATTACTGCTTAAAGCCTCTGAAGTTCCTGTTTGGCATTTTTATAAATAGTAGTGATAATTACACAGCAGTACAGTGGGGGATATACTTAATGCCACTGAATTATGTGCTTAAAAATGGTTAAAATGGTATATTTAATATTTTATATATTTTTTTACCACAATTTGTTTAAGAAGACTATGAACACTTGTTTCTCCTTGATATATCTGACAAGTCAGTTTGACAGATATTTCCAAAATGCTTCCAGGTACCAGGCACTCTAGTAGGCAATGAGAAGACAAAATGATTAAGATAGCTCACTGCCCTGTACTCAATATCATACTTACTCTGAAAGGCCCAGTGTAAATGCCTCTTCCATTACTTTAATTTCTTTGAATAAAGTGTTCTGTTAGTAAGTGTGTGGAGGATTTAAGAATGTGAAGGATGTAAGAGTAAGTAACGCATGGTTTTCCTACCCTCAAAGAGTCTAGTATTTACTTAGGGAGAGTGAACATGCACACTAACAGACCAGAGCGCTACACTATCCTCTTTTTTTTTTTTTTTTTGGTGACAAATACTGACTGATAAATGATCTTTGGGAAGCTGAAAGGGAAAAAAACAGAGAGAAGAGAGACATTCTGAGGGAGAAAGACGCATGAGCACGTTTGAAACACAATGGTAGTAGCTAAGTGTATAGTTTTTACAGTTTAGAACACAGCTTCATCTTAAAACATTATCTTGAATGGATAGTATCGAAAGTAGGATACAAATCATAAGAAACATGCACATGTCCTCAATAAGGCCCATTTGTTTTTTGTTTTTCTTTAGCTGTTCTATACATTGTAGTGTACTTTCTGTTCTTACCTTGATGATATTTTATAAATTATTTATTTTCCTTTAAGGGCAGGTTTATATTTTCTAATGTTTATCCTTCCAGGAGAACAAAGTCAAGCCACCCAATCTAACCGCTGAACAGAGGTTCGGGTCCTCTCCAGCTCAAGCCCCTTCCCCAAGACCCGCGGGGACCCCGAGCTTCCCGCCTTGCTCAGTAGCTGCGGGCCACAAGGGGGCGCGCTCCGTCAGCCCGCCGAAGTCCTCGGGGTCCTCCACTCTGCGCCTCCAACCAGAGTCTGTTCTGAGCAGCAAGAAACAGCCGTCTGACCAGGCCGCACAAGTACTGGAAGTACCCAAGCCCACCAGAGGAAATGCTCAAGTTCAAGACACAAACTTTAGCTCCCAACATAACACTGCCTCTAGATTCATACCAGTTTTCAAAAGTCGACCGTTACAGATGACCAAAAGTATCTTAGCACCTGAGAACCTGAGAAGAAAACAATGTGTTAATACACAATCTAAGTTGTTTTCACTGAAATCTAGTGAGATCCAGGATGATAAACCGAATTTAGATCCAGCTACTGAAAAAAGACCTAATCATAGCTTTCAGATGAAGGCTAAAAATCTGAATCTCAAGACTTGTAGATCTCTGCAAGAAAAAAACACTGAATCCTGTGGAAATATGACAAAAAATCCCCTTTCTAGTGGAAAACCACTGATCATGAGTTTCAGTGAAAGTAAACAGCTGTCTAATAGTTCGGTATTTCAGATGCCAGCCAGCAATTTAGGTGTAATAAAAAGTGCTGCTGGCTCCCAAGTGAATGGAAAAGAGAATTTGACAAGCAAATATATAACACAAATTTTAGGGAAAAGCCATGAATCACTAAAAGTGAAAAGGCAACCACATATTTTTGAGTCAGACACAGATCCGGAAGATTCCCAACCACTACAGCTGCAGTCAATTGACCAAACTAAAGAAGCTGATGTAACTGACCACCAATTAACAGTAAGCAGAACAGCCCCCAAGTCCAAAAAGAGTTATGTCAGAACTCTCCAAAAACATCAAAGAAGCCTCACTCCAATACTGTCCTTTGTGGACAATCTCGTGCGAAGAAACAGGTAAACCAAAACACAATTTTAATCTGGGGCCACTCATCATGTGATACACATTTAAACCCCCTAAATAAAGATTTAAATGATTTGCCAAAGATCCCCTAGAAACACACTGAGAATCAGAGTACCTAACACAGCTGCAAGCATATACGATTAATTTATAATAAAATGTGATTCTTCAATCTGGTTACAGATACATCACTTGGACGAGTCAAAACCCAAGAAGTCTCTCATTCCTGAAGCTTAGGACATGGATGTGAAAGAAGGAAATATCCACCAGGTAACTTCGGTGATATCTCCTGAGTCGTTTCTTTATGACATTACCTAAATTGGAATCATCAAGATTAGGGGTCCCCAGTCTCATGTACCAAAGGAGCTACCCTTAATTCCTTGAAGCCTTAAAATCTAGGAAATAGTAAATGGCGAGGACAGTACAGCCCTTGGCTTAGGACTGTTCTCAGCAGCTGTGGTGTGTTGTAAGAGGGCCCTACAGAGGGGTGAGGTAGAGGGGTCCATCGCTGGCTCTCACCCACTGTGTTCTGGGGCGCTGCAGCAACAGACTGCCTAAAGATGTAAGATTTCACAGCCGTTAGAGCACCTACCTTTTGGACTCTCACCCAAGATAACTAACTTCAAATGATGTTTCCAAAGTTAATCATTAAGTTCAAGTTTACTCCAAAGAATTTTACAGTGCTGGCTAGAGTTAAACGTGAGATTTAGCTGAACATGCTGAGTCCACAGCTCTGAAATCACAAAACCGTGCATCTGGAAAAAGCATTTTATTTTGTCCTCCCATCTGGTTAATCTAAGAACAAACATATGACTAAAATATACACAAATACTTTTCTGCACAGAACTGCTGGAATATTTTCAATTCAAATTTATTGTGAACAAACTAGAAAGCATTTTCTTATTTTCTCTCCCCAATGCTATTTCTCTCCATAATAGAATTTTAGCCTGATTTGAATTAACTGAAAGATAATTAAGTCTGTTTTCATTTATTTTATAATTTTATGTTTCATGTAGTTTTTGATATCTTTCTTTAAACAACCAGTAGGTGGTTGAGGAAAAAGTTTTATTTCCATTGTTTAAGGTAATGAAATCTACTCTGGGTTTCATATTGTTTTAGAAGTATAGCACTTTGCGACTTTGAATTTGGTTGTTGTTTAGTCTCTAAGTCCTATCCAGCTCTTGTGACTCCACAGTCTATAGCCCTCCATGCTCTGTCCGTGGGATTTCCCAGACTGGAATACTGGAGTAGGTTGCCATTTCTTTCTCAAGGGGATCATCCCAACCCAGAGATCAAACCCACGTCTCTCGAGATTCCTGCATTGGCAGGCAGGTTCTTTATCACTAGAGTCCCCTGGGAAGCCCTCTTTGAGTTATATAAGACCAAACACAATTTTTAACAATTAAATAATCATTCCATCAGCTAGGAAGAATAACATGATGAGAAAAGTCATAGGATATTATTATAGAAAACAATATCCCCCAAATATAAAGTTAATATATATGCCTGTAAAATTTTTGAATAATACAAAACAGGTTCAAGAAAAGGTAAAAAATAAAAAACCACCTGCAATTCCTCTTTGCAGAGATAACCACTCTGAACAGTGGATGGACATGCACACACTCCTGTGAACATGGAATCAGGCTCCATATGCTGCTGTGGAAGCTCTTTTTTTCACTCAACAGGCTTTTTCGTCATTGCATAGGATTCCATTGCATGTGGATATACTATATTTGACTGTTCCTAATGATTGACGTTTAAGTTGTTCCCAACCTTTCACTATAACAACAAGCGTTACATAATTAGTCTAGTACAGATCTTTGCAAAATGTCCAGTTATACAGTAACTTATTGAAACTTGCTTGGATTCATTATTTTTACTGTTAAAATTTTCAACCACAGAACACGCAGATAATAATGTAAAAAACCTCTGAGTACCTATCACCCTGCTTCAAAATTATTAATATTTTGCCACTCTGTTTCATCTATTTCTCACTGATACACTTTTTTACTTGATTGACGTTTAAGTTGTTCCCAACCTTTCACTATAACAACAAGCGTTACATAATTAGTCTAGTACAGATCTTTGCAAAATGTCCAGTTATACAGTAACTTATTGAAACTTGCTTGGATTCATTATTTTTACTGTTAAAATTTTCAACCACAGAACACGCAGATAATAATGTAAAAAACCTCTGAGTACCTATCACCCTGCTTCAAGAATTATTAATATTTTGCCACTCTGTTTCATCTATTTCTCACTGATACACTTTTTTACTATACTAATTTAAAGCAAATTCAGCACATCATTTGGTTTTACCCTAAATATGTTTTCTCTTACAGATAAAGCATAGGATATTTTTAAAGAAAAAGGTTTATATATATTACATTTTGAAGGTCTACCATATCTTTGTTGAGTCACTAAATTTCATTTTAGTTTAATAGGCAAACTAACAGGAAACCCTCAATAAAAATAAAATCAATTTCACAGAAGAACTAGAGCCTTTAATCATATAATCAGAATACCTGAGGGAGATTTTGTTCATTCAGTCTTGAAACGATAAGACTGCAGTTGACCGGTGGTCTAGTGTCCAGCAGTCCCATTCCATTCTCGGTTCTTGGCCAAGATGCAGAAGTATAAATAATATCAAAGCAAATGTCAACAATAGCATTTGGCCTAATATTTTAAAAGAGGGAAACTGAAATGGAGCTTCTGTTCTAACAAGTATTATTCTGGCTTTCAAACATTTTAGATATTTAATTTACAAAATGTGATATAATTGTTGTGGTAAGATATTTAAAGAAACCAAAAATCGTTATTGATGTTCCACTGAAATAATCCTTCATTAAAAGAGAGATAGCAGAGAGTCAAATATAAGTTGAGCTTAGATTTTATAGTGTGACTTACTGCTTTTACTACCTAAAACATTGCAATTAAAAGGAAACGTGAACACAGATTTTATCTGATTTATGTCGATGTATGGCAAAACCAATGCAGTACTGTAAAATGGAATGGAGTGTTTAAAAAAAAACACTGTAAATATAATTATTGCTGTTAAAATTGTACCTTGCTAGTTTACTGTATACCTTTGCTGTAAACATTTCTAATAGAGTTATCTCTGTTTTATAATTATTTTACCATTTTCATAGGAAAGTACATCTGGTTTAAATCCTATTTTGAATATGTCTTTCTCATTCTAAAACTAGTATGATGGACAACTAGTAGACTGCAGTAAAAAAACGGTATGTCACTTTGTGAGGCTATGGTGAAAACATTTGTCTATGAAAGTGCTGTTAATAAGGTTAAATATTTGATCACTTGATCAGTCGTCCACAACACACTCATTCCTGAAACCAGTGTTCCTTCTGTTCTGTGTATCTCTAGACTGCCTTCCTGTTACTGTTCTGTTGTCATGTCTCAGGTAGTTAAAACTTATTTTACTATTAGACTTAGCAAAATAATTTAAAAAGATAAATCCACTTGATCAAGTAGTGTATTATATCTTCCTGTTCACTATATAAAAAATCTTGATAGCCCCTCCTCCACTCCATTAGTGTCTAAAACTCAGAATTTATAGGAAAGTATTTCTTTAGATAAATATTAACCTGCATGGCAAAAGCCTGCTTATGTTAGGATCAGTCTATTTTCTGGTGTAAAGTAGGTTTATTTTTTATCTTGTAATATTTATAATATCTAAATGAAAATTCACCAAATATATATATATACACATATAACATATAAATGCAAATACACATCTGTGTGTATATATATGATTTACTGTAAAGATAAATTGATTGATAATTTATTAGTCCATGTTCAGACCACATTGTGCTCAAATTCACTGGAGAAATCAGTGAAGTTTTTATTTCATTTTAAAGATTATAATTTTGAAAACCAGAATAATTCCAAATCTAATTAAGGAAAACTTAATTATTTTCTTGTTTAAATTTTTGGTAATCTATATGCATTGTGGGATACCCCTAACTCTGCCCCCAAATCATTTTTCATATTCCAATTGTATGTTAGCTTTAGTACCATTACAATTTTAAAACCATAAATAAATGATTTTGTTTGCCTAAATACAGAATCTGAAAAGTTCAGCCTTTGCATTTAAAAACCAAATATGCTGAAATTAATGATAAAAATCACTTTCATAGACATTAAAAAAATTTTTCTACCTTTTATATTTTAAATTTCACAATATTGCTTACTATATCACTATTTATTTTATTTGTATTTTATTATATATTACTATCTCATTTTATTATCTCATAATATATCTCATTTTATTTATATTTTATTTGTTGCTTACATAGCAAGTGAGTAAGAAACATGAGTTAGTCAGTGATTAGCTTTTATCTGACTAGCCAGTTGACTACCCAGTTTTTGCTCTTTTTCAAATTTCACATCATCTGCTATGCTGAAACTGACAATATATTGAGTATTTGCTGATAGTTAAGAACGGTCAGTATTGATAAGTGCTTAAAGATGTCATGGTCTTTATTTATTGATGCCTGAAATACTCATGTTGTATCCTACATGGTGTCATAGTGTCTTATTTTTAATGAAAAAAACTGTATTTCAAATAGATGTATTTCCCTATGTCAGAGTGACTATAAGTAGGACTGGAAAGGCTTGGATAAATAATAAATTCTTTTACCTCTGTGGTTCCATTTCTTTGCATGCATTTACTGCTGGACCCATGTAAACAATTATAGGTTCTCACCCCTTAACAAAACCTTTATTCTCAAAGTTGCACATCCCTCTTTTTAATATGGTTTTATTTATTTCAGCTGTGCTGGGTCTTGGCCGGTGTGTGGGCTTTTCTCTCATGGCAGGGAGCGGGAGCTCCTCTCTAGCTGCGGTGTGCGGGCTTCTCATTGCGGTGGCTTCTCCTGGTGTGGAGCAGCAGCTCCGGGGCGTGTGGGCACAGTGTGGCCGCTCCAGGGCTCGCGAGCACAGGCTCCACAGTTGCAGCCCACGGGCTTAGTTGCTTTGTGGTATATGGGGTCTTCCCAGATCAGGGGTCAAACTCATGTCTCCTGCGTTGGCAGGTGGATTCTTTACCACTGAGCCACTAGGGAAGCCCCAAGTCTCACATTCTTTCATTCAACAAACATTTATTATTTGCTGTGTTCCAAGAGCATTGCAGGTGCTTGGGATACACCAGTGAACACTGGCAGAAAGAGACAAACAGTAAACATAAATAAATTATGTTTTAGAAGGTGACAAATGTAGGAAAAAAGAAATATATATTCCTATATAAAAAGAGAAACCTGCAATCATATTCAAGGAGAAATCTGGCAAAATTATTGGCTTTGTGGTTTATTATATAGCTACTTATCTCACCATTGAAACAGTTTGGGAATAAAATATTTAAATCTCTGAGTAAAGCAGCTTTTAAAATAAAATCCTGGTTCTGCACGTAGAGGAAAGTATAATCATTTAGCTAAGATGAATAACATAATGGAATTTTAAAAACATGCTAAAGGTTTTATTTCTAAGAGTAAGGATTTTATATAAATTGCCTTTTCCAAATCCAGTTCTAGCTCTGCCCCTTACCATTACTACCAAAAAGAAAGAAATATGGGACTTTTATGAAGAAAATGCAGCCTCGCTGCCCTCATTTCCTTTGATTATCAGCTTGGTGAATGCTTGTTTTGGTCTGGATCAGAATTTGACAACTAGCTACCTTTTTCGATTTCCTGTTTTTGATTGTATTTCTTTAGATAAATATTAACCTGCATGGCAAAAGCCTGCTTATGTTAGGATCAGTCTATTTTCTGGTGTAAAGTAGGTTTATTTTTTATCTTGTAATATTTATAATATCTAAATGAAAATTCACCAAATATATATATATACACATATAACATATAAATGCAAATACACATCTGTGTGTATATATATGATTTACTGTAAAGATAAATTGATTGATAATTTATTAGTCCATGTTCAGACCACATTGTGCTCAAATTCACTGGAGAAATCAGTGAAGTTTTTATTTCATTTTAAAGATTATAATTTTGAAAACCAGAATAATTCCAAATCTAATTAAGGAAAACTTAATTATTTTCTTGTTTAAATTTTTGGTAATCTATATGCATTGTGGGATACCCCTAACTCTGCCCCCAAATCATTTTTCATATTCCAATTGTATGTTAGCTTTAGTACCATTACAATTTTAAAACCATAAATAAATGATTTTGTTTGCCTAAATACAGAATCTGAAAAGTTCAGCCTTTGCATTTAAAAACCAAATATGCTGAAATTAATGATAAAAATCACTTTCATAGACATTAAAAAAATTTTTCTACCTTTTATATTTTAAATTTCACAATATTGCTTACTATATCACTATTTATTTTATTTGTATTTTATTATATATTACTATCTCATTTTATTATCTCATAATATATCTCATTTTATTTATATTTTATTTGTTGCTTACATAGCAAGTGAGTAAGAAACATGAGTTAGTCAGTGATTAGCTTTTATCTGACTAGCCAGTTGACTACCCAGTTTTTGCTCTTTTTCAAATTTCACATCATCTGCTATGCTGAAACTGACAATATATTGAGTATTTGCTGATAGTTAAGAACGGTCAGTATTGATAAGTGCTTAAAGATGTCATGGTCTTTATTTATTGATGCCTGAAATACTCATGTTGTATCCTACATGGTGTCATAGTGTCTTATTTTTAATGAAAAAAACTGTATTTCAAATAGATGTATTTCCCTATGTCAGAGTGACTATAAGTAGGACTGGAAAGGCTTGGATAAATAATAAATTCTTTTACCTCTGTGGTTCCATTTCTTTGCATGCATTTACTGCTGGACCCATGTAAACAATTATAGGTTCTCACCCCTTAACAAAACCTTTATTCTCAAAGTTGCACATCCCTCTTTTTAATATGGTTTTATTTATTTCAGCTGTGCTGGGTCTTGGCCGGTGTGTGGGCTTTTCTCTCATGGCAGGGAGCGGGAGCTCCTCTCTAGCTGCGGTGTGCGGGCTTCTCATTGCGGTGGCTTCTCCTGGTGTGGAGCAGCAGCTCCGGGGCGTGTGGGCACAGTGTGGCCGCTCCAGGGCTCGCGAGCACAGGCTCCACAGTTGCAGCCCACGGGCTTAGTTGCTTTGTGGTATATGGGGTCTTCCCAGATCAGGGGTCAAACTCATGTCTCCTGCGTTGGCAGGTGGATTCTTTACCACTGAGCCACTAGGGAAGCCCCAAGTCTCACATTCTTTCATTCAACAAACATTTATTATTTGCTGTGTTCCAAGAGCATTGCAGGTGCTTGGGATACACCAGTGAACACTGGCAGAAAGAGACAAACAGTAAACATAAATAAATTATGTTTTAGAAGGTGACAAATGTAGGAAAAAAGAAATATATATTCCTATATAAAAAGAGAAACCTGCAATCATATTCAAGGAGAAATCTGGCAAAATTATTGGCTTTGTGGTTTATTATATAGCTACTTATCTCACCATTGAAACAGTTTGGGAATAAAATATTTAAATCTCTGAGTAAAGCAGCTTTTAAAATAAAATCCTGGTTCTGCACGTAGAGGAAAGTATAATCATTTAGCTAAGATGAATAACATAATGGAATTTTAAAAACATGCTAAAGGTTTTATTTCTAAGAGTAAGGATTTTATATAAATTGCCTTTTCCAAATCCAGTTCTAGCTCTGCCCCTTACCATTACTACCAAAAAGAAAGAAATATGGGACTTTTATGAAGAAAATGCAGCCTCGCTGCCCTCATTTCCTTTGATTATCAGCTTGGTGAATGCTTGTTTTGGTCTGGATCAGAATTTGACAACTAGCTACCTTTTTCGATTTCCTGTTTTTGATAATGGCATGCTAGGTCATTCAAGCTAACCCTCTCATGGAAAGCAACTAAAATTGCTGGATGAATTTTCTTAAAGTTCGTGAAACATCCAAGAACCAAAATGACATATGGAATTACAGTCAAAAAACACTAAGAAAAAAAGCCAGAAAGGTAAACAGAGAATTCAAAATCACTTTTGCTCCTAAGATATGTGATAATCCAGACTTGACATGGAGCTGGGTTCCATTGACATTGAAGAGTGAGAGGAGACAAATGTCAAAGTTCCAAGCCCGCAGAGACAGAGAGCCCGAGGGAGGTGCTGGCACGGCCCGCAGCACAGGCGCTGTCTTGGACCCTGAAGGCTGTGCCCACGGTGAAGTGACGCCCTCGTAACTAGCTCCATGCTCTCTTCCCCCAGGGACCTGTAAAGGGCCCCCCAGCAATTTCTGCCCAAAGGTATATCACGAAGGTGATCCAAGAAACCTCAAACCAAGAATTAGCTTAAAATAATACCAGACATATGAAACTATTGGAAATACGAAAACCTTTGGGAAGAAATGGAACTTTATTGAATTATATTAAAGAATACTATCCAAGTAAGTGGAGAACTATGTCACGTTCATAGATTGGAACTCAATGATGGAAAAATTGAAAGAGACTTTCATCCAAATTTCAACATATTTGTTTTAGAACTTCCATCCAAATTTCAACATATTTGTTTTAGAACTTGATAAGCTTCTTATAAAATTGATATAGGAATGTAAAAGTCAAGAATAAACAAAGACTCTTAGAGGAAAAAGATAAGAAGGGAGAACTTGCTCTCCAGATAGCAAGATTTATACAAAGCTGTACTAATTAAGATGGTATTGGTATGCAGATTAACAAACCCCTGGAACAGAGTCCAGAAAGGGACTGATACATTTAAGATTTCATACTATCCCAGTTCATAATAGCTCAAACACAATCTAAATGACCATTATGAATTTTACAAACATAAAGAAGCAAAGTAACAAAAGAGCTTCCATTCATGAGTAGTCCAAAGAGAGGACAAATTCAACCGTGCTGTGCCTGCGTGCTATGTTAAGTCGTGTCTGACTCTGCAACCCCATGGACTGTAGCCTGCCGCCTTCTCTGTGCATGGGATTTTCCAGGCAAGAACACTGGAGTGGGTTACCATGCCCTCCTCCAGGGGATATTCCTGACTCAGGGATTGAACCTGAGTCTCCTACATCTCCTGAGCCACTGGGGAAGCCTTCGGGGATGAATATATAAGTATAAACATTATAAAGGAAAACAAAGAAATTGTTGTTTAAAAATCCAGTACAGTGGTGCCTCCCAAGGGAAGGGAGGGACTGCAACCTGGGCAGGTAGATGGTACCACCTTTTGGAACAGTGGTAATTTCCATTTCATTTCTTGTCCTGGGTGATATTATACAAACATTGACTTTATAATTGTCCATTAAACCCTATCTATAAGTTTATGCACTTTTTAATGTGTAGGTTATATTTCATGGGGTATGTGTGTGTGTTATTTTGAGAAAAATAATACCAAAAATAAAAACCCTCACACAGCGCAGAAGCCAGAAAGGTCTTACCTTTGGGGCTATCAGGTAGTGAAATGGGGCCCCATAACGACTGCATTCTGACAGTTCTCTGAAGGATGGTGGGCGCCCAGGGCTCCCAGAAGGTAGCAGCAGCTTGAAAGCAGGGTGAGCGGTGAGGGCAAAGGGCAGCAGCAATAGCGCCTGGGTGTGGGGTTCACAAGGCAGACCCGTGGGGCTCGTCTCTTCCGGCCCAGAGTGATGCGCTGCTTCATGCTTCTCTGCCCAGCAATGCAGTTTCTAGAGGTTCATCCTGACAAAGTCACTGGATAAGAAACCAACTACATGTATACATGCTTGCTAACATTGTTAGCACTACAGATGCTAAATACTTCAGACTCTCATCAAAGCAGCATCACGCCCTTCTGATGGGTCCATACACACTATTATCGAGAAGGAAACGGCAACCCACTCCAGCATTCTTGCCTGGAAAATCCCATGGACAGAGGGCCTGGTGGGCTACAGTCAGACATGACTGAGCAACTGAGCGCACACACGTGTACACACACACACACACACACGGCAGTTAATGATTATGACCTAGACTTTTATGGCATATCTATAAAACAAAGAACTGCTATATAACATTAAGCAAGCTATGTTTCCCAGAGCAATAAATCCAGCCTGCCTTTTCTCTCCTAAGAACTAGTTTTAGTATTTCATAAACTAAATAAAGCCACGCTATATATGGGGCTGCTGAGATGAAACAAAGGAAAGTATTTTTAGTCATATTTCTCTTTAACCAGATTTACTGCATTTCATTACTTTGCTGCCTACTATTGCTCTGCAGTCCCTGAGGAAATAACTAGATGAAACTGAGAATAAAAACAACATGAAGTAGGACATTTAATACCCCAGGTTGTATACACCCAATCCAGTTGCACAGTGATTAAATTTAGCTCTAGTTAACCTGATTTCAAGTGCAGTTCAAATCGGGGGCTATGAGAACCAGAATGCTTGCTCTACGTGATCTGAAAATATTTATATTGAAACATATGGTTTTGAGTTTTCCTTGCATAAAGGAACATTAACACACACCAGGCAGGTTCTCCTTTGGGAGATCACTGAGTTGTATTTGTACTGCCAACGTGACAAAGATTTTATTTGGCCAAGAAGAGCATCAGCCCAGCAGTCCTTGCTGCTCCCCTCTCTACACCTACGTCTCCCTCTGTGGCATCTCCACCCTGCGGTGCTCGAGGAATGGGTAGACGGCTCCCTCTGGATGTTGGGGACCGTGACATTTCCAACAGGCAGCTCTCGTTAGACTCTGTCTGCAGAAGCTTTCCAACTTTGAATGCATCATCTCACTGTTTGAAAAGAGACCGCAAAGCATAGAGCCTCTGGGTAACTCAGAAGGAAGAATTTTCAGATGTTTAAAGCTGATTACATAACAAGGCTGTGTAATCTCTTCCTGGAGAAGGAGAGAGTGGAATTTCCAAGTCAAACTGAGTCACTTTTGCCTGGACTGGCTTTAATTAACTGGCAAATCTTCTGGGAAGCATGGAAATAGACCAGCTGTCCCCTCAAGTTGCCTTCAATCCTGCCTGCTCTTTGCTGAAGGACAGAACGTAAGACCAGAAAGAGATCATGATTGAGGGGGCCACGTCCTCCGCAGAGTAGTGAGGGAACTGAGGCACAGAGTAAATGCTGTTCACGTTATTATTATAACGATGAGGAAAAAATAATTGTTGCTTTCCAGTCCCATCTTGCTCTTTAAAAATATCTTCTCATTGTGAAAGATATCATGGATTCAAAAGAGTTTATAAAGTATACATGCGAGGTTCAGTACCTCAGAAGCTTCTCTTCTTTATAAAAAAAAATTATTTGTTTTAATTAGGGGTTAATTGCTTTACAATATTGTAGTGTTTTTTGCCGTGCATCAACATGGATCAGCCGTGGGTGCACATGCGGCTTCTCTTCTTTAATATTCATTCACTTATTTATTTGGCCGCGCTGGGTCTTAGTTGCCACATGTGGAGTCTTCTGTCTTTGGTGTGGCACACAGGTCCTAGTTTTTAGCTGCACGTTGGAGGATCTTTGGCTGTGGCATGCAAACTCTGAGTTGCGCATGTGGGGTCTAGTTCCCCAACCAGGGATTGAGCCCAGGCCCCCCCCACTGGCGGTGCAGTGTCTCAGACACTGGACCACTGGGGAGGTCCCCCTCAGAGCGTCTTCAGTGTCCCGCCTGACCTCATTCCTTTCCTGCCCCCAAGAAGCAGCACAGGGAACTCTTGGTAGTCTCTAACAGCCTGTGTGGACGGGAAATCCGAAAAGGAGGGGATACCTGTGGCTTCCCTTGTGGCTCAGCTGGTAAAGAATCCACCTGCAATGCAGGGGACCTGGGTTCAGTCCCTGGGTTGGGAAGATCCCCTGGAGAAGGGAAAGGCTGCCCACTCCAGTATTCTGGCCTGGAGAAGCCCATTGACTAGACAGTTGCAGAGCCAGATGCCACTGAGCAACTTTCACTTTCATAGCGGATTCACTTTACTGTACACCTGAAACTCACACAGCATTGTGCATCAGCTACACTCTAACACAAATTTTTTAAGCAATTAAGCGGAACAAGACACAGTATTTTTTTCTCTTGGCCAGACAGCCTTTTCCTTTTGCTTCATATATACAAAAATATCACGGGACTGACGCCGCTCAGGTTAATTCCACTTGGCTTTCCCCTTTTATTCTTATCAGTTTCATCTTCTTCACAGCATGAGGCATGCTTCCCTCGGATGTGGGCCGAGTTTCTGCTTTTGCTCTTTCGAGGGTTCTGAGCGACTCCCCAGGCCCTCCCAAACCCTCCTCCCAGGAAGCATGAGAGGGGCGCTGCCAGACACCGTCACACACACCAGCCCTCGGCGCGGGAAGACGAGGAGATGGGAGGGCTCTGGGCCCTCAGAGGGAGTCCCAGTAACTCAGAACTGAGAAACTGCAGTTCCAAGCAGTTGAAACCACAAGAGCTGATGCGCTTTCTCAAAGGTGAGTATTAACTACTGGAGCAACGGTAAATATAAGCTTCCTGGGAACCACGTGGATCCCCACACAGAATTCAGGGCCCTTGTTAAGCTGCAGCAGCAAGTGGGTGCTGGAAAATAACCAATGTTGGCTGCAAGCTGTAACCCCAGAACCCTGACCTCATCGACCTGCAACCAAACACTTAGTGGTTATATTTCCACTAAAACTGGGCTTTCTTTCATTCATTTGTCAAATATTTAGAAAACACCTACTATGTGCCAGGACCCTGGAGAAGGAAATGGCAACCCACTCCAGTATTGTTTCCTGGAGAATCCCGTGGACAGAGGAGCCTGGTGGGCTACGTACAGTCCATGGCATCGCAAGAGTTGGACACAATTTAGCGACTGAAAACGCAACACACGTGTGCCAGGAACTGTGCTGTGGGACAGACATTATCAGATGTGAAAGACCCAGTCAATCCTCCCCAAATCCAGCAGGGAAGAGAGGTAATCAGGCCGTGCAAAGATGTCAAATACTACCAGAAAGGACATGTTGGGTTCTTTCTGCAACAGTATATGGAAAAACTGAACAAACTTTTGGCTGACCCTGTACAATGAGCTATTATGGAAGCTATCTAGAGCAGCAAAGCTTCCAGAAAGAAGAGACTTTTAAGGATATTTCTGTGGGTGAGAATTCGTAGTGTGCCCTGGAGGTAAAAGAGTGGTCTGCATGCGTGCTAAATTGCTTTACTCATGTCTGACTCTTAGTGACCCCATGGACCATATAGCCCGCCAGGCTCCTCTGTCCACGGGATTCTCCAGGCAAGAATACTGGAGTTAGTTGCCATGCCTTCCTCCAGGGGATCTTCCTGACCCAGGGATCAAACCTCATCTCTTAACGTTTCCTGCATTGGCAGATGGGTTCTTTACTACTAGCTCCACCTGGGAAGCCCAGAAAGAGTGGTCTAGACAGAGGAAAACCTGTGTGTGAGAAGACCAGAGAAAGGCCTGGTAAGTCTAAGGAACTAAAGCAGGTCTGTGGGGCTAGAAGGAGGCAAGGAGGAAGGCGCAGTGAGAGATGCTGCTGGACGGAAGGGATGGGGAATTGGGGATTAGAAGAAGACAAGGCTGGATACGAGGGCTTCGGTTAGGAGGATGTGGTAGCACGATGCAGAGAGTAAACTGATTCAGAACACTGATATTACAGCTTTCTCTTCTCCAGCACAAGCATTTTTAGCATTTATAAATGTCCCTCAAGGCAATGCTTTAAGCACATCTCATAATTTTAACGTGTGCTTTCATCTCAATTCAGTTTGAGTTTTTCTAAATTTCTTCTTAGAAGCTTGATTAATTTTCAAATATTTGTGACTTCTCCAGATGTTTTTTCTATTTTTGCTTTCTAGGAAGTCTACTGTGGTCATTTATTTTAAATTTACTGAGACTTGTTTCATACAAGACTTGTTACACCCCGTGTATGGCATATATATGGGCCACCCCAAGTCCAGTTGATACTTGCCCCTTTTTATCTGGATTGCCATCTAGACTTTTCCATCTTCTTTCTCTTTCTTTTTCAATGGTCTCTCCTCCAGTGCAGAGAAGTGAAGGTCAGACCTGCATAGATTTCCTACAGTCTGGGGATTTTTCTCAACACCGCTTTTGAGGAACAATGTAGCAACTTCACAAAAATAAATAATAAAATATTGGCATGGATGTGAGAGTTGAACCATAAAGAAATCTGAGCAGGGAAGAATTGATGCTCTTGAACTGTGGTGAAAGTTCAAAGACTCTTGAGCTAGAGAAGACTCTTGAGAGTCCTTTGGGCAGCAAGGAGACCCAACCAGTCAGTCCTAAAGGAAATCAACCCTGAATATTCATTGGAAGGACTGATGCTGAAGCTGAAGCTCCAATACTTTGGCCACCTGATGTGAAGAACTGACTCATGGGAAAGACCCTGATTCTGGGAAAGATTGAAGGCAGGAGGAGAAGGGCACGATAGGATGAGATGGTTGGATGGCATTATTGACAGAATGGACATGAGACTGAGCAAACTCTGGGAAATAGTGAAGGACAGCAAAGCCTGGTGTGCTGTAGTTCACGGGGTCACAAAGAATAGGACACGACTTAGCAACTGAACAACATGTTGCAGTATAAATCCATATTTGGGAAAGAAAATTACTCTAAAGGATCACAATCTGCAGAAATGTGACTGGCCACAATAATTACAACCTTCATATTACTATACAGAAGGGTTGGAGCCACAGCCACATGGCTTCAAATATCTCCTTTCTCAGAAGAGGGTCTCTCCCCATTGCAGTGGCTTCCCAGAAGAAAAACATGTTCCACCCCAAGGACAAATTCAAACTCTCATCTCTCACAAGGGAAGAAATCGTTGAATTTTTCTATTCCCTCCCCGTTCATCTCTCTTTACAAAGCTGGTCTCATGCTCAGTCATTGTGTTTTATTGCTATTTTTCAGTGAGGAAGAGAATCATGTATTGAATTGGGAATTATAGATTCTGCCTTGCTTTCCATGAGTGGCTGAGTGAAGTTGCTCAGTCATATCCAACTCTTTGCGACCCCATGAACTGTAGCCTACCACACTCCTCTGTCCATGGGATTTTCCAGGCAAGAGTACTGGAATAGATTGCCATTTCCTTCTCCAGAGGACCTTCCTGACCCAGGGATCGAACCTGGGTCTTCTGCATTGTATGCAGACACTTTACCGTCTGAGCCACGAGGGTTAGAACATAAAAATAACCTCCAGACTCAGGTGGGTACCTACTGATATCTAATGCCAGCTGCTAACCCCGTTACCTTCTTCCTTTCGTAATTGTAATAGTGTCTGGGAAGTTCAGCCAAGAACTTATTCCACTTAGTTCTCACGACACTGGAATTCTAGTAAGTTTTAAGACACTGGTCAGTTCTCTTGTTGCAGAAAAGATGGAGTCCCTTGAGTTGGATCATTGATATTCTTGTGTGGGTCTCTGCCTTGTAAATTAACAAAGGAGCAGCTGATAAAAGTAGGGGAAGACACTGTGGCAGAGGCAGTGTGAATTATTTTAAGTCCTTAAAGTCACAATGGCGCCCCACTCCAGTACTCTTGCCTGGAAAATCCCATGGAGGGAGGAGCCTGGCGGGCTACAATTTCATGTAGTCGCTAAGAGCTGGGCACGACTCAGCGACTTCACTTTCCCTTTTCACTTTCATGCTTTGGAGAAGGAAATGGCAACCCACTCCAATGTTCTTACCTGGAGAATCCCAGGGACAGGGGAGCCTGGTGGGCTGCGGTCTATGGGGTCGCACAGAGTCCGACCGACACGACTGAAGCGACTTAGCAAAGTCACAAATTCTGCGGAATCTAGTGATATTTAAAGGGAAGAAAACAGGGACATGTTTTTTTCCCATCATTCAGAATTTTGTGCTTTGAAAGAGGAAGTAGGCTACAGAAGGAGCTGGGACGTGGGTTACGGAGTCACGTGGCAGCCTGCATCGACTTTCAGTAGAACAGCTTGAGGGCTCTTTTAACTCTTTTGGTGGTTGTTTCTTCCTGGGGTACGTAAAACCGCATCTCTCCGCACAGCTTAACTGGAAATGGTCAGCCGCCTCCACCCCACCTCTGAGGTCACCCGTGCCTCTGCTGGCACATCAAGTTCCACGCTAGCCATCACCCTCACATTTGACTTTTATTTCTCCTCCAGGCTCCAGTTTGAGTTCCACAAGTCCTGACTTAACCACAGCCTGACGAGAGGAGATGTCATACGTTCCTCTAGCCTCTCTAGTGAACAGTGGAAACCTCCACATCCTACAGGCTGGGGAGCCAGGGCAAGAACTCAGCTTCTCTCCAGATGCCTGTCTGTCACTGTCCTTAAGCCGCTGGCCCAGCAGTTACCAGCTGCCCGGGGCTTCCCTGGGGGCTCAGGCGGTAAGGAATCTGCCTGCAGTGTAGGAGACCCAGGATTGATCCGTGGCTGGGGAAGATCCCCTGGAGAAGGAAAGGGCAACCCACCCTAGTATTCCTGCCTGGAGAATCCTGTGGACAGAAGAGCCTGGTGGGCTACAGTCCAGGGGTCAGATCACAGGGCTACTCAGCCTCCACAATTTCATGATGTAATTCCCCATAATAAATCTCCATATCTGCGTGTGTATGTGTGTGTTTAACAGGAGAAGTACACATACCCAGTGGGTTTTATTTCCCTGGAGAATGTTGACTAACACAACAACCTTCTTCAAAAGAGTTCTGAGTTCTTCCATGAACATTTTGCATTTATTTATCTCCACCGTTGGAGAAGGCAATGGCACCCCACTGCAATACTCTTGCCTGGTAAATCCCATGGGCAGAGGAGCCTGGAAGGCTGCAGTCCATGGGGTCGCTAAGAGTCGGACACGACTGAGCGACTTCACTTTCACTTTTCACTTTCATGCTTTGGAGAAGGAAATGGCAACCCACTCCAGTGTTCTTGCCTGGAGAATCCCAGGGACGGGGAAGCCTGGTGTGCTGCCATCTATGGGGTCACAGAGAGTCGGACACGACTGAAGCGACTTAGCAGCAGCAGCAGCATCTCCACCCTATCTTGTAATAGGAATTGTGAATGGATGAACTGTGTGAACCTATCTAACCTCTCAGGTGAGCGGAGCACCTAGACCTACAGGGAGGTGAGGCAGGACACAGGGGAGCGAGCCCCAGGCTTGCGGCGCTCACAGCCCTCTTGGCCTCACGGTGGCTGCCTCTGCCCCTTTGACAGCACTCGCTCCTCTCCACGGCCTGATACCCATCGGGCTCTCCCTGCCAGGCCCCAAGTGAGGACATTTCTAATCCAAGCTGAGAAATTGCACTTTCCTCTCTATGTGGAGCTTAAGGTCAGAGGCTGCTGGCTCTCATGATTTCAGGAACTCACACACACATTCCTCGACGTGAAGCACTCCTGATTGGGACTTAAGAGCACAGGGAGAACAGGGAGGGGACTGGCAGGGCCAGGCAGGTGTCAGTGCCCTCCCAACCATCACCACCGTTCGGTGCCCACAATGAACAGCTGTTCTTCTGTTTCATTTTCCCCCTTGAACTTGGGCATGGCCATCCCACAGATGCCAAGCTAAAACAAGAGGGGAAACCAGGACCGGCTCTGCTGACGAGGGGCTTCCCTGGAGGCTCAGGCGGTAAAGAATCCGCCTGCAATGCAGGAGACCCAGGTTCAGTCCCTGGGTTGGGAGGATGCCCTGGAGAAGGGGAAGGCCACCTACTCCAGTGTTCTTTCCTAGAGACTCCTAGGGACAGAGGAGTCCGGCAGGCTACAGTCCATGGGGTCGCAGAGTCAGACACAACTAAGCGACTGTCACTTTCACTTTTCACACTGATAAAATGCCCACATTTTATTTTTTATAGGGCTCAGTTCTTACTCAACTTAGTTCACCTTGAAACTTTACCATTGTGTGTTTTCAAGCATTATTCCTCAAGCATTATTTTCTTTAATTTATTGTTTTATTGAAGGAAATAAAAACAAAAGTAATCAAGTGGGACCTGATTAAATTTAAAGGCTTTTGCACAGCAAAGGAAACTATAAGCAAGGTGAAAAGACAACCTCAGAATGGAAGAAAATAATAGCAAATGAAACAACTGACAAAGGATTAATTTGCAAAATATACAAGCAACTCATATAACTCAATACCAGGAAAACAAATAACCCAATCAAAAAGTAGGGAAAAAAATCTAAACAGACATTTCTGCAAGGAAGACATAGAGATAGCTAGCAAACACATGAAAAGATGCTCATGCGTTAATGAGACCCAGAGACGGCAGACACCACTGGGTTCTTCTGCGGGCGGACGGTGGGGCAGTGCCACTCAGCAGTACGCCCTCCCGCTGACTGTCCGCAGCCGGCGCTCTCAGCCACTGGCCGTGGGCTTTTCACCCCTCCCTGAGGCTCCGGGCACTTGGCTTCTCCATGCTGCCTCGTCTCCCACCCCGCCTCATGGTTCAGCTTGCACTGGGGACTGCTCGAGCACACAGCTCACACAAGCATCGTGCCCTTGCTCCTGGACCAGCTGGGGCTCACCAGGGGCATGCCAGAAAGCTCGAGGGACAGAGCCCAACACCACGAGACACGAGGGGAACAGACACGCATCAGGACTGTAACCTGCGACATTGTCTTATTTCTCAGGCTTGCAAACGTTTGCCCAGCCCCGGATCTCTGGGCGTATTCTTAAGAAACGCTGCTACTTCCGTCTCGTATAAATAAGAGCTCCAAAGGGAGAGCGGGGCTGGGATGGAGGATTCCAGTTTATGTCTTATGGCCTCAGATTTCCCAACTTGAAATACCATAGTTAATTATCCACATTACAAACGCAGCACTCAAGGTATTTACTAAGGTTTCATTTAATCTCACAGGTCTCTGGCACCTGAAGAAATTAGGAGCCTGGGGAAAGCAGTGATTAGCAACCATTCAAGACTGAAAGGGCCTTGCAGTTGCAAAGGCACTTTTAAATGCTTTTCAAATATATATTTCTCAGCACTTCTCCCCTGAGAAGGGAGCTCAGCTCCAGAAAAGGTAACCTGGGTAATTTTTAAAGATGAGGGAGATTAGAACTCTCCAGGTGTTCAGTCCAGGTTCGCCTCCTTGTGTAAAATGTAGGGGACACTTCCTCAGCACAAAGCCGGGTACAAACCTGGAATCAAGGGGTCTCTGTCTGCAGCTCTCCACCCTGTGTGCAACAGAGGAAGGAAACCCCTCACCCAGGTAGATGTTTGTATGCAGAAAATGCAGGTTACTTGTGTTAGTTTTCTGACGTGGTCAATCTCAACCTCCTCATACTTTTTCATCTCATTCTATGACATTAAAATAATTCAGAGGGCCAGAGTCTTTGAAATGACACAAGTGGTCCTTACAGGAGCTGTGACTCTCTTCGGATGTACAGTCAAAATAGCCCTGGGTCTGAGGAGGCCCAGCAGCCCCAGAAAGGGCACAGTAGAAGTGAAAGTGTTTGTTGGTGTCCTTTTTAAAAAGGGGGCAGTACTGCCTAACCTCAAAGTGCTGCAGCCCATGGGGTCGCAAAGAGTCGGACACGACTGGGCAGCTGGACAAGAGGACTGCGTTGCTAACTTCAGAACTGCCTGTACCTGCAGGTCATGGAGGCTGGAGAGGGATCCTGTCCGTGAATGTCTCAACTCAGACAGTGGAAGCTGGACCTAGGGATGGCAACAGTTCCTGCAGACTAGACTTCTTGACTGTCCCAGAGGAGGACGATTCTCGAATGTACGACTCTGGGCTGGGAAGCTGCATCTCCCACAAACTCCCAGGTGATGCTCCTCTGAGAACCATGGGGCCGGCACACCTTCCTCAGGTACCCTCGTGTGCCTGTAAAAGCATTTAAGCCTGCCCCCACTCTTGACTCACTGTTGTGTTGACAAGCACCAGATTGGAACCGTAGCGTGTGCTACAGTGCCCGCCAGCAATATTGTGCTTTATAGCACAAATACGGGCTTCCCAGGTGGTGTGGTGGTAAAGACCTGATATGCAGGAGACACAAGAAAGGTAGATTCGACCCCTGGAAAAGTGTATTTGGCCATTCAGATGAGAAATAGTACGAGACACATATACTTGGTCATTCATCCACAGTTCCTGGCTCACGGCTCCCCAAACTCTTGGAATTCCCTGAGCAATAAGAGCAATGAGATAATATGTGGCCTCTTGTCTTTAGTTCCTGAAAACACATCAGGGAATCCCACGCAGGGGTGGAAGCTGGTTGCCATGAGAACCATGTGATTAGAGAATGGAACCCTCAGTCCTGCCCCCTGATTTCCAGGAATGGAGGGGCTGGCTATTAAATCAATCACCAGTGCCAGTGATGTATGCGATCATGCCTGTGTAGGGTTCAGTTCAGTCACTCAGTCATGTTTGACTCTTTGCGACCCCAAGAACTGCAGCATGCCAGGCCTCCCTGTCCATCACCAACTCCCAGAACTTGCTCAAACTCAGGTCCATTGAGGCCATCCAACTATCTCATCCTCTGTCGTCCCCTTCTCTTCCATTCTTCCCTCTTTCCCAGCATCAGGGTCTTTTCCAATGAGTCAGTTCTTCACATCAGGTGCCCAAAGTACTGGAGTTTCAGCTTCAGCATCAGTCCTTCCAATGAATACTCTGATTTCCTTTAGGATGATTTCCTTTAGGATGGACTGGTTGGATCTCCTTGCAGTCCAAGGGACTCTTTCAAGAGTCTTTTCCAACCCCACAGTTCAAAAGCATCAATTCTTCAGTGCTCAGCTGTCTTTATAGTCCAACTCTCACATCCATACATGACTACTGGAAAAACCATAGCTTTGACTAGATGGACCTTTGTCAGCAAAGTAATGCCTCTGCTTTTTAATAAAGTTGGTCATAGATTTCTTTCAAGGAGCAAGCGTCTTTTAATTTCATGCCTGTGCATTGTTATTTAGCAACTAAACAACGAGTAAATCGATAATCTAGTGAGAAAATAATGGCAACCCACTCCAGTACTCTTGCCTGGAAAATCCCATGGACAGAGGAGCCTGGGAGGCTGCAGTCCATGGGGTCGCTAAGAGTCAGACATGACTGAGAGACTTCACTTTCACTTTTAACTTTCATGCGTTGGAGAAGGAAATGGCAACCCACTCCAGTGTTCTTGCCTGGAGAATCCCAGGGATGGGAGAGCCTGGTGGGCTGCCATCTATGGGGTCGCACAGAGTCGGACACGACTGAAGCGACTTAGCAGCAGCAGCAGTGAGAAAACAGGTGTCCCAAGTTCTGGAAGCCATTCTAACACATGAATGGAACCTGCAGTGGGGGCGGTGGAAGCCTCTGATTTATAGCCAGTGGGTCAGAAGTGCAGGTAACAACCTGGACTTGAAATTGGTATCTGACGTGGAGGCTGCCTTCTGGGGCTGAGGCCTTGGCCTGTGGAATTGGAGTCTGTCTCGGGGTAGAGGGCCTCAGAGTTGAGTTGAATTCGTCACTTGGAGTCTGAGAATGGTGTGTTGTTGTGAGGAAGCCTGCACATGCATCCTGGAATTGGGTCTGGGGACCCAAAGGCCATCCCCACCCCCATCCCACCCCCATCTTTTCTGCTTACTGTATTGGAAGTGGTAGAAGTCAGACAATTCAAGGGAAAAAAAAAGAAGCTTTTAAGGCTAAAAAAGAGAGAGAGAGAGACTATGAATTGCTTTGGGTTCTGTTTTTAAAGAAAATTCCTAGGCTTTGGCATGGTCATCTTAAAAATGGAAGCATGCCCATCTATTCCTGTTGAGAGTCTCAAGTTTCCCGAGCAACTTGTTCCTTTCCTGCTTCTTAATCTTAAAATTCACACTTCCGAAACAACTAACTGCTGAGCTTATCTTGTCTGTCCAGCCACCAAATTATGTAAGGGCTGTTATTGTTTTAAGGAAAGAGAGAGGACTATTAAAACGCCACATCTAACAGAGGAAAAAGCTGCAGAAACGATGTGAAGTTCTAGCACATTTCTGTGCTTACAAAAACCCAGTTCCAGGCTGCCCGACTGGTTCCAAAAGCCCCTCCTGACTCTACTCACAGCTGTGCTTGGAGAATGAAAGAAACATTGCCTTGCCATTAGTGGTCTTTCTCCTCCCTTTCCTCTGCTAAGTCCTGGAGGCTTCTCATGCAATCAAAAAATACGAAAATGAGGTAGAAGTTGATAATAAAGAAGGAATAAAGAATAAAGAAGTTGATAATAAGAAAGATAAAAACCAAAGAAGGTGCAGGGAGAGGTATGGGCCCTCTGAAGACGGAGCTGTCATCCTTCTATGGAGCAAAGTCAATGTCCAAGAGAAGCCTTGTATCAGACTGTCAATGAACACTTAGCAACATCCAGCCGGTGGAGGCAGTGCCGCCCGTGCCAGACTTGAGGGTAAGAAAGGTGGGAAAGAGAAGGGAAACACCAGCCTTCCGTGTCCCCAGTGCACGGGCCGGGGCCAGAACGGAGACCTGGCCAGAGGCACCAACCCAGTTCACAGAGACTCTGAGTGTGTCACCCTGTACACGTGTGCGCGTGTGTGTATGTGTACTCAATTGTGTCCGATTCTGCAACTACATAGACTGTAGCCCTCCAGGCTTCTCTGTGCCTGGGATTCTCTAGGCAAGAATACTGGAATGGGTTGCCATTTCCTCCTCCAGGGGATCTTCCTGGCCCAGGGGTCAAACCCAGGTCTCTTGTGTCTCTTGTATCGGCAAGTGGGATCTTTACCCTGAGCCACCTGTATGTCACCTGTGTGTCTGTAAGTTGCTCAGTTGTGTCTGACTCTGTGTGACCCCATGGACTGTAGCCCGCCAGACTCCTCTGTCCATGGGATTCTCCAGGCAAGAATACTGGAATGGTTTGCCATGCCTTTCTCCAGGGGATTTTCCCGACCAAGGGACTGAACCCAGGTCTCCTGCATTGCAGGCAGATTCTTTACTGTCTGACCCAGCAGGGGAGACTTATGCCACCTTATGTGCCAGAAAGTGCTTTGCAGGCATGCTTAAGTTGAAGATCTTGAGTCTGGGGCATCATCCATCATTCAGGTGGATCCAGTGTAATCACAAGGGCTATTCTAAGGACAAGAGGGAGACAGGGGAGTCAGAGATGGAGATGTGAGGATGGTTATGTTTCTGGCATTGAAGATGAAGAAGGAGCCAAGGAATGAGGGGCTGGAAAGAGCAGGGCTCTGAGAGCCTCTAAAAGGAAATTGATCCTGCTTACACCTTGATGTAGCCCGCAGGACCCATTTCAGACTTCCCCAGAGCTGTCAGGTGGCTAATATGCGTTGCTTCACAGAAAAAGTTGGTGGCAATTTGCTACAGTGGCAACAAGAAACTGATCAGAGGGACAGGGAATTAGAAAACCTCAAGCAGCCAGGTGCCCCACTCAGGCCCCCTGATCAGGGCCTGGACACAGGAGTCTGTTCCCACGTAAGCGAGGGGGACATGACCTGGGTTTTCATCTGTAGGATGAGCAGCCCTGCCCAAGGGGTTTCTTAACCCCAAAACATGTAGTTGGCTCCTTCTCCTCCATTGTTGACCAAAGTATTTTAGAGACTTAAAAGGCCTTATGCTAACCAGTTCAGTTCAGTTCAGTCGCTCAGTCGTGTCCAACTCTTGGTGACCCCAAGAACTGCAGCATGCCAGGCCTCCCTGTCCATCACCAACTTCCGGAGTTTATCCAAACTCATGTCCATTGGGTCGATGATGCCATCCAACTATCTCATCCTCTGTCATCCCCTTCTCCTCCTGCCTTCAATCTTTCCCAGCATCAGGGTCTTTTCAAATGAGTCAGCTCTTCTCATCAGGTGGCTAAAGTATTGGAGTTTCAGCTTTAGCATCAGTCATTCCAATGAACACTCAGGACTGATCTCCTTTAGGCTGGACTGGTTGGATTTCCTTTCAGTCCAAGGGACCCTCAAGAGTCTTCTACAACACCACAGTTAAAAGCATCAATTCTTCAGTGCTCAGCTTTCTTTATTGTCCAACTCTCACATCCATACATGACTACTGAAAAAACCATAGCCTTGACTAGATGGACCTTTGGTGACAAAGTAATGTCTCTGCTTTTTAATGTGCTGTCTAGGTTGGTCATAACTTTCCTTTCAAGGAGCAAGTGTCTTTTAATTTCATGACTGCAATCACCATCTGCAGTGATTTTGGAGCCC
>SJYC01112245.1:0-63569 GCA_006408675.1 Madoqua kirkii | reverse complement strand
GCTCACAGAGCCCGTCCTCAGCCCAGAGGTATCTGTCCCCCTGCTGAGTTTGCCTTCAGAATGCGCCCTGAGGGTGTTAGATCAGGCAGGCCACCACGGGCCCCACAGGGGCCCCTCTAGTCTCCTCAACCTTCCCTCCCAGACATCAAGCGGGTGCCAGTGGGACAACACACACACACACGCGTGTGCACACACGCACACACATGCACACACGCATCACGCGCACCCAAGTTCAGCCTCAGTAAAGAGCCACAGAGTCAAAACCAAGAATCGGAACAGAAGCATTTTCCTAAGGACCCCACAGTTTGCAAGGTCGTGATGCCATCGGGAGGGTGAAATTGCAACTTGTCCTCATGTGCTTCACTCACCGCCACTCCCGCCCCACCCCTTTCAGATTTTGCTTCCTTGGGCCGGAGAAAGGAGCTCATTTCTTACAAGGTCGGAGGGGCTGGGCCATCCTCTCCAGCTCGGCAGGAGGGGAGTGAGGTGTAAAACTGAAAGAAAGTGTGATTCGTCCTGCACTTCTGGAAGGAGCAGGGTCTGCATTTTAAAAGGAAGCTTCTGGGCGGGGGAGGGTCAGGGAGGACCTCACTCCCGCTCCCTGGCCTTCCCTCCTCTCAGGAACACCGAGTGCTCCGCCAGCACGTCGACTACAAGGCTCGGCCAGTGCCTTTACGAGCACTTGGCGCCTGACCTTGGGAGGTTCCCTTCCCCTGCTGATCTGTCACTTACGCTTTCAGCACCTCTGTGAATTTTATTTCCCCACAATAGTATCATTCACTTAACATTTTTAACTTCTGCACAAGCTATTGATATTTTTAAGGAATTACTATTATAAGTATGATAGATAAATAAATAGACAGATGATAGATAGAGATGATGGATGGTTGGACATGGACCTGTGGACCAACGAATAGTTAAGAGAATACTTTCTCTCTCCAAACCTAACACATTCCAGCTATTTCCTTGGAGCAGGCACCTCAGCCTTCTGGCCATTTATTAGTTGAAAAGGGGCCTCCCATGTGAATCTTCAGATTCAGCTGATGAGGAGCTTTCGTCAAGCTGGGGAGGAGACGGCTGCACTGACCACTTCATCAGGGGGCTCAGGCCTCCGCGTCCCCAGGAAAATGCTCGTCAGAATTTGCTTCAAGACCACTCGGACCCTGGGAAGTAGCAGCAGGAACAGCTGTCTTCTGAGGCCCTTGCTGACCGGCCTTCATCTTGAAAATTTGAAGGAAAGGCTTCACAACACCGGTGTCCTTGATCAAGTATGTTGTAGCAGCAATCAGAAACTCGTTGCACCGCTGGCCTCTTCACCCACCGCACCATGAACTTTCCAAGTCACCATGGGACGCTTCCTGTTCTCCATGAGTCCCTCCCCGAAGGGTCCCCCTGTGGGAAGGTTCCAGTCCTGAGTCACGGAAACAGATCCAGGAAAAAGGCGTGGCCAAAACACAGATGTCTGGTACTGTTTCCAGCAGATCCTGCTCACCAGCTAACCCTGGACCCCTGCAGATGCGCTGAGTCATCGCTCCCTCCATCCAAAGAGCCTTCCAGAGATCACCGTGGAACAGCCTCTGCGTTCAGAAGTAAATATAGTTTCTCAAGAATCTTTAAGCAGAAAATCATCATGGAGCCAAAGCAAAATAATATATCAAAGGCCTCAAAGATTCTTTTGGTGAATTACCTACAGAGTTTTACCAACCTGCTTTCTTTGTCTGCCCTGCCTTTTTTTCCTCCCTGTGTCTTGAAAATTTAAGGAAAGGCTTCATGACACCAGTGTCCTTGATAGATTATGTTGTAGCAGCAATCAGAAACTCTTCCCATCTTTGTAGAGAAAGGGGTTTTAAAGACATATCATTTACCTCTACTTATATTTAGTTATGGGACTTCCCAGGTGGCTCAGTGGTAAAAAAAAATCCGCCTGCCAATGCTGGAGACATGGGTTTGATCCCTGGGTTGGGAAGATCACATGGAGAAGGAAATAGCCACCCACTCCAGTATTCTTGCCTGAAGAATCCCATGGACAGAAGAGGCTGACAGGCTACAGTCCATAGGAATGCAGTGTCAGATGTGACTGAGCAACTAAATAACAAGTAACAACCTATTTAGGTGTGTAGTCTACTTGTCCACACAAAATAAGACAGGTTAATTACTTAAGAAAACCACAGAACAATTTTTTTAAAAGATAATATCAGAAGTAAAGTCAAATTTCATCCAGTCAAAATATTTGAGTATAAACAATGCCTTGAATTTTAAAGCATTTCAAGAATGAGCATTTCAAATTATGCAGTTTTCTCTCAAACTACAAACCTAGCCTAGCATAGATGCTGTGTTTATGTGGGATCATATTCATAAATACAAATGCTAAGTTACAGAAAGCATGAACTCAATCCCCTTCATATCCACACCCCCCATATTATTCAAAGACAGGGAGCTCATATTTTGAGTGTGAGAACAGAGCTGCTTTGCGTCCTAACTCACAGAACTATTCTGTACTAGGGATAGGAGCAAAAATAACTTTGATTTTTATAGACTTGTATTTTTTTCCAAGGCCTTGGCCCATAATCTTATTAAATGTAACAGTTCAAAATAAGCTTCCCTGGGAAACTTTGAAAACTGACTCAGAAAACTTTGAAAACCTTGATATATATGTTATTAAATTTTGACTATCAAAAATGATTATTACCCCAAAGTCAGAAATAACGCAGAAGGATGTAATTTAAAAAGTGAACGCATGCATATTAAGTCGTGTCTGAGTCTTTGTGACCCCGTGGACCCTTTTGTGAACCCTGCCAGGCTCCTCTGTCCATGGGATTTCCCAGGCAAGGATATTGGAGTGGGTAGCCATTTCCTTCTCCAGGGGATCTTCCCGACTCAGGGATAGAACTCGCATCTCCTATGTCTTCTGCATTGGCAGGTGGATTCTTTACCACTGAGCCATCAGGGAAGCCCAAGAAGTGAATATATACACATATGCATATATATTTAAGGTATTTGGTTGCTCCAGGTCTTCATTGCAACATGCAGGATCTTTAGTTGCAGCGTGAGCAATCTTTTTAGTTGTGGCCTGTAGGATGTAGTTCCCTGACCAGGAATCAAACCCCAGCCCCCTGCATTGGGAGTCTGGGGGTCTTAGCCACTGGACCGCCAGAGAAGTCCCAAGAAGTGAATATCTATCCTTCCTACCCTCTGTTGGAGATCCTCACAATCCATAGTTTTGTGTGTATATTTTCAGAGCTTTAGATAGATACATTTGTATACACACACACATATATATTCAAATATACATGTATACCAACATGTACACAGAGGTACTTTTTTTTCTTTGGCAGAATTTGTTTGGTAAGAGACTAGATATTAATTGTTCCCACCACAAAAAAGAAACAATAACTATGTAACATGATGGAAGTATTAGCTAGCACTATGGTGGCGATCATAATACAGTACACACAAGCATCAACAAGTGGTACACCTTAAACGTGCCCACTGTTCTAAGCCAGTTACATTTCAATTTTTCTTAAGTGAAAAGCAATTGGGGTGTAATATACCAACTGTTCTGCTGCTTGTTGTTGTCATGTAAGGATCTGTCAAACCATCTCTCTCGGTTGGCAGTTGGCAGAAAGGTGATCATATGGGCTGTGCGCTCTGTCCGGGGCCGTGTGCTCTGTCCTACAGTCTGAGCTCCCAGGCTGCAGTCTTGTGGTCCTGACCTGGCATCTGGATCAGGGCACCCAACTGAGTCCTGTCCTTCCTGATCTCGCTCTGGACCAGATCGTAGGTTTGGAGGCAACTGGTCCACGCTGGTGAGAGGGGCCATGGCGAGGAGCAGCAACACGAGAACCCCAGCCTCCAAACAGCTCGGGGAGGCCTTAGAACCCAGCCTCGGCGGGAGAGGACTCGAGCCCAAGTCTTGGGCTCCATCACTGCAATGTCCGCTCCTCCTGGGTCCCTCCTGCCCCCTAACTCTGGGAGAGCAGGCCGCCCTCCGCAGGGAGCCCCCAGGCCTCACTCCTGCCTATCACACTTGGGCCTGTGATCCCTCCATTTTCCAATGAGAAGGCAGAACTCCGTCGTAAACTACTGTCGCTCAGTCCGAGAGCTTGGAGCTGAGCAGGCCGGGGCCCAGGCACCAACCCCAGCATGTACGAGCCGCGCTGAGTCCAGACAAGCAGTTGGCCTCTCTCTGCCCTGGGCTGCAGCTCTGCGTTACCTGTGTCTTGGTCATCCTTCCCTGTTAGAGTCTAGAGGATTACATGGCATAGGGCTCGTGAGGTGTTCACTTAATGCCCAGACTTGCAGTTAGTGCTGAAACTGTGGCAGGCACTGTCGCTCCTATGACGGATCCTTCCTAAGAACCTGTGCTGCTGTGACTGAGATGCAGAGAACTTGGTAGACCAAACGGGATGAGAGGGGAGTGATTTGGCGAGGTCACACGTGGTCCTGCCTCCTACAGACACAGACCCCAGCCTCGTACACACTGGGCCGTCTGCACAGGCCTGCTTCAAGGTCTTCACTCTTGGCCAGCCCCGCCCTCCTCACCCGAACCTGCATCCTAGACCTCCTTGGAGTTTGGGTTCATCAGCAGTGCTCCTAGCATCCTGCACCCCAAAGATCCCAGAGCTGCAGAGAGAGGTCCCCCTGTAGGAGAGGCCCTGGAGAAGCATTGACTCACAGCCCAGATCAGGGGCACCCGGAGCTCTCTGAAGTCCTGGAATCGTGGCCACCATCAGCCCCACACAGGACATGTGGGTGGATTCTGATGGAGCGTTTTTATCTCAGTCCAGTGGAACTGAAGGTCAAGAGACCCACGTATTCTGCCTTGGACAGCATTCAGATCTGACTGCACATGTTTTCTCATCTCTAACAGGAGCTCGTTCCAGCCTCAGCATTGTGGTGAGAATTAAACAAACCCATGTTCACAGAGCGACGGCCCTGTGCAGGAGCCTGCTCTGAGCGGGCTGATCTGGAGGGTCACAGGGTCCCCCTGGCCAGGGGCCCAGCGGCCTGGCGGCCCCAGAGCTAGCTCCGGTCTCAGTGTGCAGACCGGAAACGGGTAGCGTGATGGTCATACAGCATAAAGCCCCAAACTATACACCGGAAAACGGTCAATTATTCATGGATTACTTACCACAAGTGGAAAACGCCATGGGGTGCACAGACTTGACCCATAAAGCCCAAGCTACACGTCCCTGCCTGCTCCACGCCTCTCTCTGTCTCGAGCGTTGCTGGAGAAATCGGCCCCTTTGTAGGAAAACGTGCGGGTACAAGGCGAGGTCCCAGGTGTGCAGAATGCCACAAAACGTGTGTGAAAGAATCGCAATAAATCAGAACCGCTTATAAAAGCTTCGTAGTTTGCCTTCTTAGAACTGAAAGCCTTCAATGTTAACACCCTTGGAGCAGGATGCCGGCAAGAAAGAGGGATCGGAGGCCCCTCCGCTGCTCCCGGCGCCCTGACTCTGTGAAGCTGTGCTTGGGGGTGGGGTGCTGTTCCCCAGGGTACCCGGCCCCCACCGCCTGCAGAGAGGCCGCTCCTCACTGGGCAGTGCCCAGGTCAGCCCTGGCTTCTGAACAGCAGAGACACCACACGGCCTGGGCTCCCAGTTGCAGCGTGTGCTCAGTCACTCAGCCGTGTCCAGCTCTTTGTTACCCACCCCACAGACTGTAACCTGCCAGCTCCACCGTCCATGGAATTTTTCAGGCAAGAAACTGGAGTGGGTGGCCATTTTCTCCTCCAAGGGACCTTCCCAATCCAGGGATCAAACTCCTGCGTCTCCTTTATTGGCGGGTGGATTCTTTATCACTGAGCCACCTGGGAATCCCTCGGTTTGCAGAGGGTTCAGCCAAATACTTTCAGAGGAAAGAATGAAATTAAAGATGTGGCAGGAGCAGAGGTTAAGCAGGAAGCTTTTAATAGTAATTCAAAGTGCTGATTAAAAGCACTCATTCATTTTGTAGCTTTCTCAGAGGGACACGACTCCTGGTTAGACCTCTCCAGTTTCATCTCCCTGCCTTCAAAGGCTGGTCAGACGCTGGATAGGATAAAGGGAAAAGTGATTAGGGGGAAGGAATGTAGTGGCAAAGAATGAAGGTTTGAAGTGCTGAGAGTCTGGAGAAAAGAGGCTTGGGGATGATACACTGCCTCTGGCTCGGGGAAGCGGTGTGATGACGTGATAGGAAGCGGTGTGATGACGTGATAGGAAGCAATGTGATGACGTGATAGGAAGCGGTGTGATGATGTGATAGGAAGCAATGTGATGATGTGATAGGAAGCAATGTGATGACGTGATAGGAAGCGGTGTGATGACATGATTGGAAGCGGTGTGATGACGTGATAGGAAGTAGAACGAAATGACGGAGCGTTGCCTGCTCTTTTCAAGCTCTGAAACGGACTGTGGGGCCTAGAAGACTCAGTGAGAAGGAAGGTGAGGATCCCACTCAGTCAGGCTCCCCTCCAGCTAGGCAGATAGTCCTAGCACACACCCACAGGGGTGCCCTGCTCAGAAGAGAAACAGGTGAGACGGGATGGGGGTCCGTCTCGTCATCGCCACTGGGAAACCAGGTCCAGAGGCCTGCAGTCTTTAGGAATGCAAGGGAGGAAGCGCGCTCCTGCTGAGAAGGGGGGCAAGAGCCTCCAGGGAAGGCCTCCAGAGCTGCTGAAATTGGTCCTGCAGTTTCTTAAGACGTGTTTTCAAATTGACACTTGGTAAGTGGACTCTGAACTCTGCCCCAGACCAGAGATTTCTTTCAAGCTTTGGCAGCAAAGGTGGAGCGAGAGGAGTGAGTGAGTTAGAACGTCCCAGTGGGGTCGGGGCACCTTCCTCACCAACAATCACACCCCGCGTGGGTGACTGCCTGTCTTCTGTTCCTGCCCTGGGCATTCTTGCTAAGGGCATTCTCTTAGGGCTGTGGGAGGGACCAGCAAGGAGCCATAGGTGGGGGCAGTTCCCAGCGAAATGGGGACAGAGCGGCACTTTCTCTGCTAAGACAGGGGGCTGAAGGGTCGGGGCAGAGACATCCTGGGACCACCAGTTGGAAGCTTGATAAATGGGCTGATGACGGCTGACTGACGTCAGGGAATAGAAGTTGGGAGGACAGAAGTCCCTTGGTTTCTATTATGCAGAAGTGCTCCATCAGCCATTCTTACGTAAAGATGATCCTTGATGGAGAAACCGACTCAACGCCCTGCAGCTCAGGGGCACGCTAGCTTGAGGAAAGACCAGCTGGAGGCCTCACACCCGCCAAGCTCCCAGGAGCCATGCTGGGGCCTCCTCTACTACAGACATAGACGCTGTCCTCCAGCTCTTGGAGTGCAGTCTCGGCCCCAGAGACTCTTGACTCCACATCCAGGAGCTTCCCACTTCATAGATGCTTCCAGATGTTTCCAGGACGACCCACGGAGGACCCCTGCTCCGCCGTTTTCTGTCAACCAGCCTTTTTCCGAGGGAGCTGCACGATGGCAATGCTTCCAGCGTCTCTGCCAGCTCCGAGTTTGTGACTGAGACCCCCTTTGTGCCAGACTGGGTCCAAAGCGCGCTTCCCTCCAGGACCATCTGGGTCCGTTCTCCATATTAGCTACAGCTTTTTGCTGTTGTTCCTTAGTCATCTTCAAATCTTTGGGATCCCATGGACTGTGGCCTTCCAGGCTCCTCTGTCCATGGGGATTCTCCAGGCAAGAACACTGGAGTGTGTTGCTGTGCCCTCCTCCGGGGATCTTCCTGACCCTGTGTCTCCTGCTTGGCAGGTGGATTCTTTACCTCTGAGCCCCCTGGAAGCCCTGTTTGCTACAGTACGAGTGCCTTTTGTAGAAGCTGTAATAAAGATTGAATCGTACTTGGAACCTCTACACTTTTCCGCATGTTTTCTATGAGCCAGGCCTTACTCTTGACACAACAGAAAGGGTTCTTCAGTTGTAAAATGAAAAGATGAGAGAAAAACCTGACTTTGGGGAGTATAAAAATTAGTAATAAGTAGAGATGTTTTCATGGAATATTCATGAGCCTTTCCTAGCTCTGCTCCAGCCAGCCCCACCAAGGGCCATTCCAGAGACCCCACCAGCCCCCATCCCCTTCTGCTGTGCCCTTGATCTTTGGGGAGCCCCCTTCAATAGCATGGGCCAGAAGGGGATCGACTTAGATGGCTAAAGTGGATTAAAACACACGTATTTTAGAGGGAAATGTTTGCATCTGTGCATTAATTCTCTGGACTACTCTAGCTCATTTGATTCCCAAGGAACATTTACATCACAGATTGCAGGTGAGAAAACTTAGGCAAAGGTAATTGCCTCATCTAAAGTTACACAATTAGTTAGCGTGAGAACCAGACCCTTAGCCCCAGGCTTCTGGCTCCAAGTTTGGGAGCCTTCCAATAAGTGCATACTTACTATCATTCAAATGCCAGGCCAATCTGTATGTCCTGACATACAGCAGTAAAATAAAACTGTGACCAAAGAGAGAAAATAATTTAAGTGGCTAAGAGAAAATTCACCCTTCTTGTGAAACTCTATCCAGATGACAAGCTGCTTCGGAACAACATAAAAATGAAGAGGGGAGTGTTTCTCAAGGTGCTTTTCTCCAGAAAGTTCTCTGAATGTGCTGTTTCCTTGTTCTCCAGAAATGTGCTGACCAACCACCTGGCAGTCACCAAGGAAGTTGTAATTTCCAGTAAGTATATACCTTTCCATAAATGGGGGCTTCCGTGACAGCTCAGTTGGTAAAGAACCCTCCTGTAATGCAGCAGACCCCGGTTCAATTCCTAGAAGATCCACTAGAGAAGGGATAGGCTACCCACCCCAGTATTCTTGGGCTTCCCTTGTGGCTCAGCTGGTAAGGAATCTGTGTGCAATGCAGAAGACCTGCGTTGGGAAGGTCCCCTGGAGAAAGGAAAGGCTGCTCACTCCCGTATTCTGGCCTGGAGAGGTCCATGGGGGTCACAAAGAGTTGGACATGACTGAGCCACTTTCACTTTTCATAAATGACTCAGTAAATGCTTGACTTGTGTACTTTTTGTGTTAATACATTGTGAAAATTGGAACTGCCCATTTGTCCTGACTCTTGCTTGGTAAGTATGGTGCATAACATTCTTCTCCTCTCCAGTCTCTGTTGGGGAAAATAAAGGACAAAGAAGTTGTGCGTGCTAAGTCGCTCAGTCAACTCTTGTGACCCATGGACTGCAGCCCACAGTCCCTCTGTCCATGGGATTCTCCAGGCAAGAATACTGCAGTGGGTCGCCATGCCCTCCCCCAGGGCATCTCCCCGACCCAGGGATCCAACCTGCATCTCTTATGTCTCCTGCATTAGCAGGCAGGTTCTTTATCTTAAGTGCCACTTGGAAAGCCCACAAAGAAGTCAAGTCAGCCCAAAGATTTCAACCTAGTTTCTTTTTCAAAAAAAACTTTCATTGGAGTATGGGGCTTCCCTAGTGGCTCAGTGGTAAAGAATCCATCCCCCAATGCAGGAGATACAGGCTTGATCCCTGGGTTGGGAAAATCCTCTGGCAACCCACTCCAGCTTACTAGCCTGGAGAATCCCATGGACAGAGGATCCTGGCTGGCTACAGTCCACGGGTTTACAGAGTTGCAACTTAGCGACTGAACAACAGTGATCTTTTAAAACTTCAGATTAATTAATCTTCTATTTGTAAACCTTCAACAGAATCCCTTGTCCTCTCTTGGCGTCTTTCTAGATTAATCTTGAGGGTGGCCAGTAGTTGTTTGCTGAGCTCTCACGGTCCCCATATGTGAACTAGAACTATGTCTCCCCAAGATGGACAGATGTCTGGCCTGGCTTAGCTGCCCGACTAGAGAGAGACAGGGATGTGGTTCTCCCTGTCTGGTCTCTGGCAGCAGAGCACGGTGGTCCGGAGCCCACCAGAAGTAATTTTGTGCACAGAAGCTGGACGTTAGGTCTGCGGTCTGGTCTCCACTGGAGCGGCAGAGACGGCTGGCACCCACCACCTGGCCCTCCTGCCCCCGAGCACAGCGAGCCTGCAGGCCCTGCTCTGAGGGAGGACAGACCGAGATAAGAGGTGCTCCTGATTTTACAATCCAGGAAAGCCATACATTCCTCAAAACGAAAAGTACAATAAACTGTTCCACACACTCAGAGTCCAGACTACAGCTCCCAGACTTGTGTATTTTATTGGTTTCAATTCCAAAACAAAGGTGACTCTGCTCAGGAGACCCAAGGCTCCAGAACCCGCCAGAGACGGCACCTTCCATGCCCAGAGGAGCACATGCCCCAGACACTCATCTGCTCACACTCACCTGCTCACACTCACCTACTCACACACATCCACACACCTGCACAACTCTCACAGCCATACGCTCACGCACACTCGTGCACATACATGTGCACACTCTTGTACACACTGTTGCATTGGGGGTCTGTAGGGTCCGTGGACACTCCTGCTCCTGCACAGGGGAGACCCCGGCACGAGACCCGTCCCTCTTGTCACTCGAAGGGGTGATGGCCAAGGTCGGCTGGGGCCTTCCGAGCAGCGCCAGAGGTCCCACGGTGAGGGTCCCCGTGCTGAGGGCTTCTCGCCCTGGGGCGTGGCTCCTCACCATCCTGCAGCTCCCTCAGCGCAGCCTGGAGCAGGCTTCGCAGCCTCCCGAGCACGCGGGGCGCGCCTTGGGTGCCGAGGGCCGCGCACTCATGGACTGCTGCCCTCAGCTGCCCCCGCAGGGGGCCCGACACCGCGGAGCTGCTGCGGGGCGAGGAGAACCAGTGGCGGAAGATCTTGTCACAGACCACCTGGGGGAGAGAGGGGGATGGTCAGCTCAGGGCGTGGGGGTCCCTCCCGCACCTGTCCCTCCCTGGGGACCTCTCCCGGAACCCCAGCGGTGCAGCGCCACTGGAGACTAGAAGGCTGCCCCGCAGGGGTGGAGATGTCGCGGGGGAAGCTGCAGGTGATGCTCAGAGATCACTGAGGAGCTTGCAGCAGAAAGTCAGAGCCAGGATCCGCTGCTTAAGGAGTAGGCCCTGAGCGGCCCTATGCTGCCAGCCCTGTGGTCACAGGCCTCACTTTCTCATTCAAGGCTGATGACAGTGACGGTCATCACCACCTGCCAGGTGGTCCCCAGGGCCACAGGACACTCTGGTGACGGGTATACGAATGTGACAGTACTTTCCAGCTCCCTGGGAAAGGGGGAGGCCAGTTCTTTAAAGGAGCCTTTGTGTGCTGTGCTGTGCTTAGTCACTCGGTCATGTCCGGACTCTTTTCCACCCGTTGGGCTGTAGCTTGTCAGGCTCCTCTGTCCATGGGGGTTCTCCAGGCAAGAATACTGCAATGGGTTGCTATGCCCTCTTCCAGGGGATCTTCCCAGCCCAGGGATCAAACCCAGGATTCCTGCATTTCAGGTGGATTCTTTACCATCTGAGCCACCAGGGAAGCCCATGAATACTGGAGTGGGTAGCCTATCCCTACTCCAGGGGATCTTCCTGACCCAGGAAGCCCAAGAAGCCTTTAAGATGTTTTATTTTAGGAAAAGTAAAAGTGAAGTCTCTCTCTCATAATCTTTAATTCTCCTTGGGTATGAAATTTACTGAGGCTGAAGACTCTTTAAATTCTCAATTTAAACATGCTGTTTTGCTGTTTTACAGCCTTCCTGGTTTTCTCCCTGTTGAATGGAGCACAATTCATGCATAATTAATATTCTGTTCTATTTTTCTACATCACACTTTATATTATACTCATTTAACAAATGCCTCAATTTTATAATCTACTGTTTCATGGGAGACATAATTTTGACTTTCATTTACTAATCCCTGCAAGGATGAGGATCTATTTAAAAACAAATGTTCTTATTTCTCTTTTGAATTGATAATGCATTATTGTTGACAATGCAAACATTGAAAATGTCCGACCAATTAAGTTTAATCTTAGGCTCCACCAGCTCCTACAAACCAGACACTCAGCTCTGAGAGGCACCCATTCCCTTGAATGTCCTTCTGGTGAGCTATTGTTTCGTGCATTTCCTTTTTCTTTTACTTTACATGGATGGGAGTATATTACACACACTGTTCTATAGCTTCCATTTGACCAAATATCAGAGAGACCTTCCAAATCACTATAAGGGTATTCCATTTGTTTTAATGACTGTACCTCAAATGCATATCATAAATTATTTAGCTTGTTCCCTACTAATAGAAATTTAGGTTGCTCACTAACTTTTGCTATTATGAAAAATGCTGCAATACATATCTTTCAGATGTCATTTTCATTTTGAATATGACTAAAACTTCTGGAAATGAAATTTATGGGCTAAGGGGTATGCACATTTTTGTTCTGACAGATATTACCAGATTGACCCCATAAAAAGTATACCAAGTTACACTCTCACAGCAACATACACCAAGAATACCCTCAACAATATGTGTTGTCTTTTATCTTTGTCAATTGAAAAATCATTTGATTTGTATAGCTCTTCTTATCAGTCAGGTTGAAAGTATTTGTTCTTCCTTTCCAGTGACTGGTCAAGTTGATATACTTTGCCCACATTTCTGTTAGGTTGTTGGCCTTTTCATATTGATTTGTAAATGTTCTTTATTTATTAAGGACACTGGCCCCTTGCTTAGGTTGGTTTCCTTCAGAGCAGACTGTAGGATGGAAGTTTGCATGCAGGGATTTATTGAGGAGCATGCTCAGGAACCATCTTTCCATGAAACTGAGGGAGAAGGTGAACTTCTGATGCTGGGATGACCTATAGAGTTGTTCCTTATAGAGGCCAAAGGGGCTGGGTTTTGCATTTCCTCCCTCCCCCTCTGACCAGTCACTAGACTGATCCTGGGATGTGGGGTAACCACAGTGGAGAATGTCTGGTGGGCCAAGGATGATCCTGGGGGACACTGAATCTCTGCAGCTGGGGGTAAAGGTCACCTCTGTCCTCTAGTCTCATCTGTGAGAGCAGTTGCAGACAGTTTGCCAGTTTTCTCATTTAACTTTTAAATTTCTCAATTGTAATTTTGTTTTGCTTTTGCCATGGGGATTTTTGTAAGATGGTTAAATGTGTCAGTTGATCCTCTTAGAGCCTCTGAGCTTTGTTCTGTGCTTAGAAAGGCCTTCCAAACTCTAGGGTATCTTCAATTTTCCTAGTTTTTTTTCTGGAATGTTTAGGGTCTCATTTTTTAGGCCTAAGTATCTGAGCCATCTGGAGTTTAGTTTGATATAAGAAGTGCTCATTGTGTGTGTGTGTGTGTGTGTGTGTGTAGATGTAAAAATTAGGCCCAGAGAGAACAGACACCCCCATGGTTGTGGGGGACATAGTAATGGCCATGTTGGGAGCACCGTCCATTAGCCCCCTGGGGTCACTTGGCCCACAGCCCCTCCCCCAGGTAGACGACAAAGAACAAAAGATTCCTGTCTCCCCCATCCTTGCCCTCACTGGATGCACTGAGCCCAGGTGGTGGGGAGAGGGCGACGACCTCCAGGTACATCAGCAGGAGCCACAGAGTCGGGGGCAGAGGACCCGAGGAGACAGGGGCCCTCCCTGCAGAGAGGACAGGGCCCTCCCAAGAGGGACAGGGGCCATCAGAGAGAACACGGTCCCCTCCCCCAGAGAGGACAGGATCCCTCAGAGAGGATAGGGTACCCCCTAGATGACAGGGTCCCCCAGAGGACAAGGTCCGCCCAGAGAGGACAAGGCCCCCTGAGAGGACAGGCCCCCTCAGAGAAGACAAGGCCCCACAAAAGGACGACCCCCCAGAGGACAGGGCCTCCCCCACCGGAGAGGACGGCTGGCTCACCTGCAGGTTGCTGTTGGCTCTCTGGGCCCCACACCTGTGCACTTGCAGATCACACTTTGAAAAACAATCAAAGAAATTGCAGTCTTCATCGCTCGGCAGTTCTGCTCGAGAATTTCCCTCATTTTAGGTTCAAAAAAAGCCATGTCCACATCGATAGCCACCACCTGCGAGAGAAACAGCACACGGCTATTGGGAGGAAGGGGGCACGGGATTCTGGCCTCAAGGAGGGCCGGGCTGTGCTGGGGATGCATGGCCGCTGACACAGGCCAGGCTGCAGGCTTTAACTGCAGAAGAACCGCTGTGCTCACTCAAAGTCGGGACCGTGGGACCAGGATCGCTCTGCAGCTTTGGAAGTTTTCTCAGATCTTAATGTTGAATCTCTGAAAGTTCTTACAAATGAACTGACTTCCCCCTCCACTGTTTTACCACTTTGGCTCCTGACATTCTAGGCTCAGGAGTATAAAAGCTATGAGACACAGGTCATTTATTCCTATGAATATAAGCAACAAACGAAAACTACATTCAAGGGGCAGGTCGAGGGTGTGATGGGGACAATGAGGTGGGCAACTCATACCTCATCTATTTATGACCTGTTATTGAGTTGACTGGTTTCCAGCTGACCAGGGCAAGTGGCAGGGCCAAAGTGGTCGAATTAGGATCAATACCTATGGACCCAGATGCAACAGGATCAAAAACTAAGTCCCATTATCAGCATGAAAATGTGATGACCCCCTGGAATTTCAGATTTATCTTCCTGGCTTCAACCCAAAAGGCTTCAAAACCAGAAAAAAAAAATGTCTAAATTATGCAGATTTTCCTCCACCACCTGAATTAGGAAAAAAACAAAAAGATGAGCTCAAACCTGAGAAAACCTGGACTCTGCCCAAATCAGGCAATGTATAGCTTCAAGGCATTAAGGAGCTATTAGAAGACTGGATGAGTTTGATGGAGGCTGTGGCATTTCACAAGCCTTCACAGGTCAGCCTCAACATACCAGCTTTCTCTCTTTGGTAGCATCTCAAAAAAGGGTTCATTTTCTTCTCAAATCTATGCGAAGTCAGCAGGCACATTCCCAGCTTGTTGCTTCTGTTCTTCCTTCAAGATTGATGCCAGAAGGAGTAAAGTTTCGTGGGGATTATTCAGTAAAACAGAGGAGGGAAAATTATTTCAAGATATGTGGAAAACAAGAGAAAAAATGAACAGGGAACTTTTCCCTATTTGAGAGCTTTGCCTAATTACTAATTCAGGCACTGCAAACAGAAATTATCATTTTAATTGATTTTCTCTATCTCTTTAGCCAAAAGAATAGTTCATTTCATTATTTATCCTGGTTAATACATTAAAAATATGTCAGTGGTGGTTTAGTCACTAAGTTGTGTCTGACTCTTTGTGACCTCATGGACTGCATCCCTCTAAGGCTCCTCTGTCCATGGAATCCTCCAGGCAAGAATACTAGATTGGGATGTCACTTCCTTCTCCAGGGGATCTGCCTGACCCAGGGACTGAACCCAGGTCTCCTGTACTGCAGGCAGATTCTTTACCAATAATGAGTCTACTGTCTTTCATAATTCATTTTTGGAGCTGTAAGACCTTTCTCTTCTTTTGATAATCCCTGGTCATCTCCCCAGCTTCCTCCAGGATCCTGGTGGAATTTCCACTCTCTGATACTTCTCTCTTCCAGCTCTGATTCTGTCTCATCTCCCAACAAGAGCAGGATTTATTTTCTAATTTTTAGTGTAGTCGTAGAATGGATTACAGCTATTGGAAGCATAACTCTATGCACCTACAGGAAGAACAGTAACAAAATGAGCAGAAAAACCTGTGTGAGTCTTCTTAGATCACATCAGGATGAATCTTACAGTTCTTCCTGCACAAAATTACCTAACTTGCATCATCAGACTAGCATCAGACTGGAAAGGACTGGTGAGAATTATTTCCTTCTCTGCTTAAGACTGTGCCTCTAGAGTAGGAAATCTGTTTGAAAAGCGTGCTTTCTGGCGGCAGTTTGAGAGCAAGAAGTAAAGAGGGGTTCCTAGTTCATTTGCAACCACTGGACAAATTCTCAAGACCCACAAGGGAGGACCTGAAAAAAGTGAATGACTACAGGTCATCAGTTCTTACAGGTTACCTGGGAGACACCCCTCCATCCACCTGGGCAACACTGAAACATGAGCCGAAGGGGGGCCCATCTGCTGGTCCCCTAGCTCACTAGTTTTCACACTGAGCACATCAGTAATCGTCTGGAGGGCTTGGCTTTCAAACTCAGATGGCTACATCCCACCCCCGGAGTCTGAGTCTTCCTGCTGCTTCCGTACCTTGGTTAATTTGTTGCACACCTGCATTGCCTGGAGCGGGGTCATCCCTGGTAGATCAGTGATAAAGAATCCGCCTGCCAATGCAGGAGACTCTGCATTCGATTTCTGGCTTGGGAAGATACCCTGGAGAAGAGCATGGCAACCCACTCCAGTATTTCTGCCTGGGAAATCCCATAGACAGAGAAGCCTGGAGGGTTACAGTCCATGAGGGTGCAAAAGAGTCTGACACGACTTAGTGACTAAACTGCACAGCCTGGAGTGGGACATAAAATTCACCTGCCACTTGCAGAGAAGCACGGAGGCTGACGTGTCCACTGGGGGACGAATCTTCTCTTGAGTAAAGCAGCGAACATTCAGCTGTCCCTCTAGAAGTTTACCCAGGGAAGGGGAACAGACTAGAACCTCTCCAGAAGAACTAGAGACCGTGGCCTGTGGTGACCGAGTATGGGCGGCTGGAAACCGGTGTCTCTGCCCCCTGGACCTTTGTACCGAAGCCCCCCAAAGCTGGCCTTCCTTCATCTCAAAGTGCAGTTGCTCAGTCGCGTCCGATTATTTTGCGACCCCATGGACTGTGGCCCTTCAGGCTCCTCTGTCCATGGGATTTCCCAGGCGAGAACACTGGACTGGGTTGCCATTTCCTTGTCCCCGGGATTTTCCCGACCCAGGGATTGAACCTAGGTCTCCCGCATTGTAGGCGGATTCTTCACCGCCTGAAGCCGCGTTAGCTCCAGGAAGGAAGGGGCTAAGCTGCCTGGGAGAAACCTGGGCGGCAGTGGAGGAAGATACCCTGAGCCCCTGCTGTGGCGGCTTGCCTTATCATTCCCTTCCCTTCCCAGGCGCCTTCCTCTTTAAATGCGCTCATTTCCCCCCTCAAAGGTCCCGAAGGTCAGAGCTGTCCAGGCCAGAAGGTGGCATCACGCCGCAGGGTTTCCCGGGGGCTTCAGATCCCTCTGGTCTAGGAACCCCCGGACAGAAGTCCACCCCCGCGGACCCCAGAGCCGCCCCTCACCGTGAAGTCGCTCCGGATGGCGAAGTTCTCAGGCTTGACGTCGCAGAGGTGCAGGCGGTGGGCGAAGTCGTGGTCGAAGTGGCGGACCATGTCCAGGAAGCTGAGCGCCACGCCGCTGACCGCGCGCGCCTGGCCGCGGCGCCCGCCGTCCGGGCCGAGCGGGAAGAGGGCGCGGTGGCCGGGGCTGCCGGCCGCCAGGTGCTCCACGGCGTAGAAGTGGCCGCAGGAGCCCAGCACGGGCGGGGCGTGCGGGCTGCGGCCGCGGAGCAGGCTGAGCAGCACGAACTCCTCCTGCTGCAGCAGGGCCCACAGGCTGGCCAGCTGGCCCCGCCGCCGGGGCCCCCGCCGCGCCAGCCCCAGCCGGCCCAGGCCGCCCTCGGCCGGCTCCAGGCCCAGCGCGCTCCGGGCCTCCCCGGCCGCCAGCACCAGCAGCTCGGCCTCCGGCAAGTCCTGGCCGCCGGCCTCGGGCTGCCCGTCCAGGAGGCCGGGCGGCGGGAAGCTGGAGAAGGCCTCCTCCTTGGACTTGAGGACCACGGGCCGGCCGCGCCAGTCGGCTTGCAGAACCTTCTTGCCGCGCTCGTAGTACAGGCAGCGCCGGTACCGCAGCTGCCCCGCCTCGCACAGGTCCTCGCACAGGTCTCCGCCCAGCGCGCCGCCCCGGTAGTCCTGGCACTGGAAGGAAGGGACACGGGTCACCCCGCGGAGGCTGGGCCTCGCGCCAGGATGCTCCTGACAGTCCAGGAGAGACCCTTCGGGCATGCGGACCACAGGGCTACTCGGGGCAGAGAGGAATTATGAAGTGAAAGGTTTGTGATAGAATCTCACGTTTGTTATTTTCTCCACCAGGCCCAGGCCCAGGTCTTAGGACTGTCTCTTATACACATCTTTTTACCACTTTTGCTCCTGACATTCTAGGCTCAGGAGTATAAAAGCTATGAGACACAGGTCATTTATTCCTATGAATATAAGCAACAAACGAAAACTACATTCAAGGGGCAGGTCGAGGGTGTGATGGGGACAATGAGGTGGGCAACTCATACCTCATCTATTTATGACCTGTTATTGAGTTGACTGGTTTCCAGCTGACCAGGGCAAGTGGCAGGGCCAAAGTGGTCGAATTAGGATCAATACCTATGGACCCAGATGCAACAGGATCAAAAACTAAGTCCCATTATCAGCATGAAAATGTGATGACCCCCTGGAATTTCAGATTTATCTTCCTGGCTTCAACCCAAAAGGCTTCAAAACCATATCCTTAAAACCAATAACCAAAAGAGGAGGGTTTTATTGAACTCTGGCTCTGCCATTTCTTAATTAAACAATCTTGGGCATGTTGGTTTCTAGCGGGAATAAGAATAATAATTCCAGCTTCCCAACAGCTGTCTCTTATACACATCTAGATGTGTATAAGAGACAGGAGGTAACGATGAGATGTCCAGCATGTGGAACATTTTACAAGACAGCTGCCCTGGTTCTCTTCCAGAAGTCAGTGTCATGGAAAAGGCAAGCAGTGGGACTGTTTTCAGTTAAGAGAGTAAAGTGGTGGAGCCAAATGCAAGGTGTGATCCTCATTGGATCCTGGTTCAAAAAGAAAACTTCTCTAAAAAAATATCTTTTAGACAATAGGGGAAATTTGAGTATTCAGTCCTGTTAGACAATTTGGGGAATTATTTTCTAGATGTGATAGTAGTGTGGTTAAGATGTGTATAAGAGACAGCCCCCGCACTGACCCGCCCCTACCCCATCCTTCCTGCTGAGCTGGGTGATGCTGGCAAAGGCCGTGGCCTCTCGGCTCGTTGTCTTGGACTGTCAGTGGAAGGATGGAGCCAGGCCAGTGGTTCCGCAATCTTGGGCTCCCGTAGGGGTCACCTGGAGAGCTTTTAATAGCCCCCTGCCAAGAACAGCACAGCCAGCCCTGGAGAGCGACCCCAGGAACGACCCTTCAGGTGGGACCGCTCCACAGCGCCTGCTGCAGGAAGCAGGGCTTAGAACAGGCCTGGCAGCGTCTGCAGGCCTGCGGGCAGGGTGAGTTCTGCGAGCAGAGGGTGCTGGATTCCTGGTGGTGGTGAGGAAGGCATTCAGGGGCCCTCAGGAAGGGAGTTTCTCCTAAGTTTTGGGGCTCGCAGGCCCTCCTGCCCCGTGGGGGGAAGTGGTGACCCCCAATCCCACCACACTGCAAACACCTCTCCTAAGAAGATGGTCCATCCAGGCCCCACGCTTCAGACCTAGTAGGGGAGCAGGAGACAGTGCTGTGAGACTGATTCAAAGGGGGACGTGTGACTCTGTTCTCTTTCTTATCTTTTTCAGAAAACCTAAACCTCTGGACCCACTTTTATGAGGGACTGAGCATACTTTCTGAGCCCACTTGTTCCCTACAACGCATCTTCCTTCCACATGGGCAAAGGCGGGTCAGACTTTCTGGTTGTTCTGTGCTGCTTGGCTTTATTAACCCAAGTGGATTATAAACATATCTTTCAAGTCAGATAATGCACCTCCAGTAATGCCTGGATACGTGAACAATCCCAAAGTCCAAAAGACCCTGAAAACAAGCTTTTCATGACTCATTCACTCTCATGGAGTGTCAAACCCAACCCAGGAGATGAGGCTATCTATAGTCTGAATGTATTTGACATGTGACTTTGCATACACTTTGCTACAGAATTATTAATTAGTTGGATCTGTTTGATTCCTGGCATATCCTCATGTTCACCAGAAGGTATAAATATATATTCTGCAAATTATCTCACACCCAAAACAGTGTGAATTCCAAACAGGCCTGGCTGCAGAGCACTGGCCAAGGGATGGTGGATCTTTATAACTACTCTCAGAGAACTGTTCATATGACCAAAATGTTTATTAAAAAGCTATACTCCTGGTTCTTAAGTATCTGGATTTTAGGGACCCTTTCAGGCAGTAACTGGATAACAGTCCAAAAGGCCCAAGCCACGCTATCTGACCTGACCCCCAGATTCCTGCTGAGGGTGCTCCTGCAAGCCGGTGCTCCTTTGCCCGGCATTAGATCTCCAAACACTGTATTAGGCGGTGAGGGTGTCACACTTGCCGAACTCAAAGGTGCAAGTGATGGAGTCCTGATCCTGGAGCTTGGGAACAATGCCACTCTGTTTGCTGGCTTTTTGTCCTTGGAATACCAGTAGCCATAAGGCACCCACAAAACTGTTCTAAATATGCTTAATGCAGTGTTCATCTTGCAATTTAATGTAACACAACTTTGGTCAAATGCCTTCCTTTTACTCTTCATCCTGGTCCCTCTTTCCAGGTTTGGGGTCCTGAGAGGAGCAGCTGAGGATCAGGACCCTGTGAGTGGTGGACTCTCTCTGCTTGAAATCGCTTCCATATTGCAGTGCCTTGCAGGAAAGCACCCGCCCATCCCAGCTCCTCTGAGCCCTTTCAGGATAATCTTAGAGGGAAGGTGGGAATGGAGCTGCCCTGGTGGCTCAGCAGTAAAGAATCTGCCTGGGATGCCAAAGATGCAGGAGACACGGGTCAATCTCTGGGTCAGGAAGACCCCCTGGAGGAGGGCATGGCAACCCACTCCAGTATTCTTGCCTGGAAAGGCCCATGGACAGAGGAACCTTACAGGCTACAGTCCATGGGGCCACAAAGCGTCAGACACGACTGAAGTGACAGAGAATGCATGCAAAGTGGGGATGAAAGGTTTAAACGATGGAGCGTCTCAGGAGTAGAAAGACAGAAATAATATGGGGTGTTCATGTTACTCGTTGCAGCTTCTTCCAACTTTATCTGGTGTTTACAGTTTTGTACCTCTGTAATAAGCCTGATAAGAAAAGGCAATATTTTTTTTTCTCGATTGCCTTATAAGGCCCTCATCCCCTTTGAGTAGCTCCAAAATGGTTTAATGCAATCCCATAGTCATCTTCAGGGTGTCATCAAAGTTGTAGTGTCATCAAAGATGCTTTTCTACGAGGAGCAGAGCAGAACTGTGAGAAAGAAAAATGGGTGATAGAACTGAGTTGGGCAGGAGGTGGGTCCTGACCGTCAGAATCCTGCAGGGGGCGAGACCTGGGGGAGGAGACACACGTGGCCTGGCCCAGCCACAGCGCGGCGAGTGGAAGCCCGGAAGGTCAGGTGTGACCACTGGGGCCTTCACTCTCTGCGTCTGGAACCGCGAACAAAATTGTCACTGCCTGCAAGAGATACCCATGGCAGGAGTGGGTGTGGGCCATGATCCGGTGACAGGCCTGGGCTCAGGAGTCACCGCGAGGTGACTGCCTCCAGGACTCCCAAATGACAGCAGGGTGAAGCGCAAAAGGATGCAGGCCAGGCTCGGCTCTGGGGCAGACCAGGTTTGCCTCCAGGCTGTACCTGGGGCTGGCGTGTGGCTCATTTCCAAGTCTGTAATGTTGGGAGGATAACGCTGTGTCATGGGAACCTGCGAAGGTCAACCAAGGTCACGGGTGCAGAGGCCCTGGCAGTTCGCGTGAAAGACTCCCTCCTGCCCTTTCTGGCCCTGGTCATTAGAAGGCAGGAGGCCGGGGATGCATCTTTCTGGGGGGGACGCACCTGAGCCCAGTGTTGAAAGGTGAGTTGCAAGTCTGCCTAGTGCATGAGGAGGGACAGCTCCGGGAACCACCGGCACAGGGATCCAGATGTGCAAGGGAGCTGTGTGTTCGGAGGCCCAGACGGTTGGGCAAGGTTGGAGCGAGTGCCAGTGTGTGTCCTGTCAAAAGTCTACAGCTGACAAAATGCCTCCCCCTACAAGGGTCAACTCTGCCTTCCCCAGGAGGCCATCTCACCTACCGCTGGGAGTCCTTCCCCACCTCTACCTCGGATTCCATCCAGTAAGCCCCTCACCCCCTGAGTCTCTATGCCATTCCCCCCCACACTGGCTCCCCACAGCACTGTGTTTTCTACAAAACTGTACCACGTCCATGAAACTGATAGAAGGCAATTCCATACAAGCGTTGCAGGAAATGTAGTTTACCAGTCATGATGGCATCACTGACTCAAAGGACAAGAGTTTGAGTAAACTCCAGGGGAGGATGAACGACAGGGAGGCCTGGCATGCTGCAGTCCATGGGGTGGCAAAGAATCAAATGCAACTGAGCGACTGAACAATGATAACAGCTACTGATTTTGGGAGGGGAACATTAATTTTGGCTGGTTTTCTGAAGATCAGCACGTTGAGATGTAAGCCTACCTCCCAGATGCCTGGGGGGATGCTTTGAATCAGGAAGGGAAGAGGCTGGGCTGGGTGCCTAGAACCCTGCCAGGTTCACCGGCTACTAGAGGTGATGAACTGGGTTTCCACCTCGTTTGTCGTAGCAAAGAGTTTACACTGAAGCAAAGTGTACACGAGGTGGTTAGCACAGAGCGGCTCTGTGTCTTCCTCCTTTATGATGAAGTATTTGGGGCACATCCGTCCCTGCTCTTCAGAAACAGAATGTAAGATTCATCTCTTCTGTGGCCCGTGTGGTTACCAGTGTGCAGCGAGTCTGTAGCATCAGGATGCATGCCTGTGCCTACTAAACCCAGAGAAAGACTGCACTCAGCACTTAAACAACAGTAAACTTACAGATTACAAGTTTACTAACTAAAAGTGGTCATCGTGTTAGAGACAAGAGAAATTATTTTCTTAGCAGCATGCCCTACTGAGATAGCTAATTTTTTAATTCAGTAGAAGTATTTTATATACTTTGACTCCATTAAAAAAAAATCACTTTCCTCTGAATAGATGGAGGCCCTAAGAACCAGCTTGAACAGGGACACTTCTGTACCCAACTGTGTATGCACACAAAATCTGCAGGAATCAGATTTTAAGATAAGCTGAGGAAAAAACAAGTTAATAAAGTCTCATTGTAGTTAACTGGCATTTTTTTTAAATTAATGAAACAGTGAATTCATATTTCTTATAGTGTTAGTCACTCAGCCGTGTCCAATTCTTTGTGGCCCCATGGACTGTAGCCTGCCAGGCTCCTCTGTTCATGGAATTCTCCAGGTAAGAATACTGGAGAGGGTAGCCATTCCCTTCTCCAGGGGATCTTCCTGACCCAGGGATCAAACCTGGGTGGCCTAGGTTGCAGGCAGGTTCTTTACTATCTGAACCGCCAGGGAAGCCCATATTTCTTATAGATTGTGTGCAACTGTGAGAATGCACACTCCTAACAGCCCTGGTTCTTGTAGGAAGCGTTGTTTTGGTGGTGGATGGCAGAATCTCTACCCACTCCAGTCTTCATGCCTGGAGAATCCCAGGGATGGGGGAGCCTGGTGGGCGGCCATCTATGGGGTTGCACAGAGTCGGACACGACTGAAGCAACTTAGCAGCAGCAGCAGCAGAATCTCTCCAGCTTGTATCACGGTTCTCAGGCAAAAACAAGACCTTTCCTCTCTAGTCTGAGAAACCGGTGACAGGGTATCAGAGGTCCCGCCTAAGGGCTGGGTTTTCTTTTGTGTGTTTGCTTTTTCGTTTTTCAGGCATATTAGGTTCCTGTGTGGTTAGCAGCATTCATATCTCACAGTGGATTTCCCCAATGGAACAGTTACACTGTGCGATTAGCCAGACCACTCTGCAACCCCTCTTGACCCCTGGACAGCTTAGAAGACAGACGTTACAGACATGGCCAGAGTGCTCTGGGAGGCAGGCTCGGTCCCCGCGATACAATCTTTCTCGGCGAGTGCCCTGGATTCCGCACTCCCGCTGGGCCAGGGTTTCTCTCAGAGCAAAGACAGATGAGCCAGTCCTGTTGAAAAGAAATCCCATGCAGGCAACTAAATGAAAGCACGTCAAGACCTAACTAGCCGAAAGGGGCATAAAACCTCCTGAATAGCAGAGTCTGTGGGAACCTTTTTGAGACGCTTTGAAAGTGACGTCCTGTGGGAGGGTTGTTGCTGCTGCTTGGCCGCTATGTAGCGTCCCTCTCTTCTGCAACCCCATGGACTATAACCTGCCAGGCTCCTCTGTGCATGGGATTCTCCAGGCAAGAATACTGGAGTGGGTTGCCATTCCCTTCTCCAGGGGATCTTCCCAACCCAGGGGTCAAACCCAGCTCTCCTGCATTGACAGGCAGACTCTTTACCACTGAGCCGCTGGGGAAGCCCAGGCCCAGCTGTTCCTTAGGGTTTTCAGTGCTGGAGAAGCCAATGGTGTCACCGTGTCTCTACTATCAGCGTCACGTACTGGCTCCACGGCACAGTCACTGTGTGATTCGGAACAAGTTAGTTCACCTCTCTGGGGCTCGATTTCACCATCTGTGAAATGGAGGAATAAAATCACTTGGCTCCCAAGGGTTGAGATTAGATGAAATATTACGTGTGAGAGGACTGAGCATGGAGCCCGGCCCTTGTGAGCATCCGTGGCTCCCACAGCTCACATTCCCACCGCCCCAGGGAGTGCTCGCCCTGCAGAACCGGAAGCCAGGTCTATCAGTGGTCAAACCCAATGCTCAGCACAGACTCCTGACACAGTTCCCTGGGAAAGCAGGGCTCTAGAAACCTCACAGAGATGTTTTGATTATGCGATGTGCTGAAAAGCCGCAGTAAAAAGGAGGGCTGCCCTCTGCCTAGAAAATTCCAAAGCTGGAGGACCCAAGATCAGCTCTGGAAGCACTCCAGTTGGCTCTTCCAAAACTCCCTCTTAAGAGTGGTGTGTGGGGGGCCGCCCCTCCAGCTGGGGTGCAGCTCAGGGGCACAAGCACCTCAGCCTCATCCACAGCCTCCAGCCTGCCACAGGCCAGCAGCATCACCTGCCTGGCCAGAGGGCCCAGGAACTGCTCAGGGGTTCACAAGGCCCTTGGCTCCACCCCAGAAAAGGGGGCTCCCACTGGCTCAGCTGCAGCCATTCCTTTGGTGTTCTGGGACTCAGAGTGAAAGCTAATGAGAGTCTGGAGGGCCGTGAGAAAAATAACAGCCAGTTTATTATGAAGGATAAAAGGCAGGCAGGGTGAACTGAAAGGGCTGGGGGAGCCGAGAGACAGAGGCTCAATTCAGTCCTGGGAGAGCATGGTGCCACAATGCCTGCCTCTACATGGCAGCCAGGGCCCGGCATAGTCTACAACGTGGAGAGTGGGGTCCTGTCCAAACTCAAGCATCCTGGGCAAAAGGGGGCCCTGGTGCTCCACTCAGCAAACCCAGGATGGAGAGGGGAGAGGGCAAGTTGGACCCTAAGAACAGCAGTCTCAAAGGGGGCCTCCCGGAGAGGGGGAGCCCTCAAATCAGGCCCCTGATTTGAGAGCAGAGTGGGTGAACTTTAATCAGACAGCCAGACACACTACTTTAATTTGTTTTTTTGGCAGCTGGAAAGATTGCCAGCCTTCAGAGGCAGAGATGAGAGCTTGCTTCTGCAAGCCATGTGTTCATGACCTCAGGAGGAGAAGATCTCCATCCAGGGTCAGAGGTGAGCCTTGAATACTTGGAGCTTTTTGTGTAGCCAAGTTTTATGGAAGTACAATAGAGTTAGGGAAAGCTTCTGCCATAGACATCAGAAGTGGACAGAAAGAGTACCCCCCTGCTAGTTTTTAGCAAGGCATTTTATGTCTGTCAGTGAGCTTTTAATCAGATAAAAGAAACACCTCAAGGCTGAAGGAGTTTCACCAGGCCCCTCTTGCAAATAGAGTTAGGGAAAGCTCCTGCCATAGACATCAGAAGTGGACAGAAAGAGTACCCCCCTGCTAGTTTTTAGCAAGGCATTTTATGTCTGTCAGTGAGCTTTTAATCAGATAAAAGAAACACCTCAAGGCTGAAGGAGTTTCACCAGGCCCCTCTTGCACAGTGTGCATTTTTGAGATAGGATGGCACAACGTGTGTCATCCCTGGCCTTAAAACAATTGACACGAATAATGGTTTGTTGAGCCATTATCAGCCCAAAGTTTGAGAAAAGAAAAGGTTAGTGTCAGGCAGAACGGGTTTCTTCAACAGAGAAGGGAAAAAACGTCTGCCACTTGCTGTTTATTTCCTCCTACCGCTTGGGACCCTCTGGCCTTCCTATGTGTTACCCTCTCCTTACCCATCTCTTGGGAATAAAAAAGACCCATCTGGCTGCCACGGGAGATATATTGGTTCAGCCTCCAAACAGAATTGGTTTTAATTTATGAGCTGAAATGCTGGGAAAGTTATGATTAGTGATTACTAAAGTTATAGTAGGCTATTTAATTTCCATTAGGCCTTCTCTCACTTAACCAAATGTAAAGAAATGAAAAGACTGTTTGCTTTTTATTTTAACCTAAAAATACTGTTGTGAGTGAAGTCGCTCAGTCGTGTTTGACTCTTTGAGACCCCATGGACTGTAGCCCACCAGGCTTCTCCATCCATGGAATTTTCTAGGCAAGAGTACTGGAGTGGGTTGCCATTTCCTTCTCCAGGGGATCTTCCCAACCTAGTGATCGAACCTGGGTTTCCTGCATTGAGGGCAGACGCTTTACCGTCTGAGCTACCAGGGAATCCCATTGATAAGTAGGATGGAGGGAATCAGTGAGTATCTTACCTCTCACCAACGTGAGATGATCCATTCATGACGACACATCAGACTCAAGCAGGAAAAATGATTCTGTTCAGCCTGCCCATTTCACCTCATTTTTTTAGTTTTTACTGTTTCACTTTTAAAACGTCATTTACTTCAGGACTTCCCTGATGGTCCTGTGGCTAAGACGCTGCACTCCCGATGCAGGGGACCTGGGTTTTATCCCTGGTCAGGGAACTATATCCCACAAGCCTCAACTATGAGTTCACCTGCCAAGGAACTAAAGATCCTGCATGGCAGGTGATTATTTCCTGAAATAAAGCTGCTGCTGTTTTCTAAAAGAAAGAAAAACAATCCTGCATGCCCCAACTAAGACCTGGCACGACCATAAATAAAATAAAATTTTAAAATTACTTCAAAGCCTTTATGCTACCACGTTCTGAAATCCTACAGTCTCCAAAGGCTCACCCATACGTACACAACTGGGCTGGAAGCTTCCCATGCGTTTCTTGAAAATTTCTTAGAAAATAGATCCTTTTCCCACCGGATACTTAGATGGTACTGTTCTGGGAAGTGAATAATCAATCAATACAATAGTTACCCGTTACCTTCACCTTTTTTGGCTTTCCTTCTAGGGATTCGTAGTTTTATCCAAGTCTCCTAATGCGCTTAATCTTCCCAACCAAACAGAGAGACCAAGGAGGAGCCCAGGTTTGGAATCAACCAAGAACGCAACCCCGGCCGGGTGAGCGCTGAGGCCCGCCAGCGGGGGCGTTTCTTTCTAATTGCGAGTCTCATCTAAAGGGCGCCCCCGCCCTCACCTAGTAGTAGACGGCAGGCAGGACCCCAGCACTGAGGTCTACGGGGGGTCCGAGCCGCCTCCCTTGCGCGCCCGATCGCCGGACCGCTCTCTGCCTTGGGTCCCGCAGATCGCGCCGGGGAGAGCCTCGGCTCAGGGGCGCGCGGAGGAAGGGGCCCCACTGGCCGACTGCAGGGGGCTCGGCGAGGTGCAGCCCAGGTCGGAATCACAGAACGGCAGCTGAGCGAGAGAACCCGGACCCCAAGGACCGAGGCGTGGTCCCCGCCCGACCCAAGCGCCGCGGTCCGAGTCGGAAGGCTGGGAACGGACCCGTAAACTTTGCTTAGGAGCGGGGTCTCAGGGCCGGCGGGAGAACGGTCGGGCAGGAAGAGCATCTTTGGACAAAGGACCAGTTGGGAGACATGGGGAAAGACGTCCCCCCAGGCGCTCAGAGGACTCCCGGATAGAGTCCGGGCTGGAGACCAGGTGGGGCGCGACGGGCATTCCACGCCCGATGTCCGGACCCTCTCCCAGTGGATCCACGGCCGCGCCCGAGTCCCCGGCTCCCAGGACTCTCAGAGGGAGTCCCACCCCGGCCCCGGAGCGCGCGGCGCGGGGCAGTGCGGCCGTGGCACCTACCAGCGCGGCCAGGATGCGCCGGCTCTTCTCGTCGGTGCAGCGCTCGGAGGGGACGCCCGGGTGCGCGCGGAGCAGCAGCGCGGCCGCCAGCACCCAGCCCGCGGTCCACGCGGCGCAGGCCAGCAGCGCGCGGCGCCCGCAGCGCCCGAGACGCGCATGTACTCGGGGTCAGACACTGGCAGGTGGAGCCAGGGGAGGGCCGTCGGGTGAGACCCTGAGGGGGCCGTCCTGGAGGGCAGTCTAGATGGCTGGGCAGGTGCCAACAGCAGTGAGGGGGTCTCAGGGCTCCACGGGGAGGACTCAGAGGTGCAGATGGGGGAGTGGGGGCCCCTGTCTCTTATACACATCTGAGTCCCGCGGCACAAGCCGCGCTGGCCGGAGCACCAGGGGGCCACAGGGTGTCCGCGCGCCCTGCGCCGCACCCCGCCACCATTTCCACTTTTTCTTTCTTGGCACCTTTTCCTCAAGAAGACCGGTGCCTTCTTGAGCAGAATTAGGCTCTCCCGAGTTTAGACTCCTGGCTCCTCTGTCCACACGGGCGACTGTTCTATCTTTTTATGGATTTTCCCACCGCTTAGACCCCCGGTTGCTCTGGCTGCACCCACTTTTACCTCTCTTCTAGACTCCTCCGTCCCCTCTACTTGGGCCTCCTCCGAGCACTCCCCAGGGGGAGGTTCCGAATCGGAAGTCCAGGACAGTCTTCGAACGTCGTGGAGACCCCCGCCCACCCTTTCCAGGCAGGTCCTGAACTTTCCTGGGGAGGACCGCCTTTCCTGGGGTGAAAAAGCACTGCACTCTCTAAATGATTCCCTTACTCAGTCGACAAGAAAGTGTTCCCTAATCGTGTATCTAAGTCTGTGTGTATGTGTATTTGCGGCGGCCTTTGGGGGGCAAGCTTCGACGTCCAGCGGCAGTGGTTCAGAGTGGGCAGAAGCTTCGGCCTGCAGAACTGTCCTTGGTTCTTGCCAGCACGCCCCTACCCGTCCCCAGCTGCTCTGCGCTCTCTGAAAGCGTTTCTCCCCTAAAAAGACAGAGTCCTGGGCGGGTCAGCTGTCACAGCTGAAGGCCCGTGAAAGCCGCCCCGCCCCAGAAGTTCAACAAAACCTTAGGCACCGCCTGTTGTACAGGCAACGCCTCCTGGTAGGTCAGACCCCACCCGACGGTGCTGCGCCTGAATTTCACCTATTCCCCACCCCATCCGCAGCGAGGAGCTAAGAAAATTGCTTTCACCCTTATGAAGCATCCTGTAATTACCCCTGAGAAACTGGCTTCTTAACGTAGTCTGTTCTGCAACTCTCTGGTTTCGCTCTGAGTTTCATGGCTCACTGGTGGAGTCTCCAGGAATTATGAAACATCCAATTAAATGTTCAGCCCTAAGGAACACTTTGGGTACGCCGCAACTATTCCCTAATGCAACAGACACTTGGCATTGGGTTCACTCCCCTGGGCGCAGCAGTGCCTCTTCCAGTTCCTTCTTGTTTTTGTCCAGCTGTTTGTGACCCCATGGACTGTAGCCTGCCAGGCTCCTCTGTCCATGGAATTTCCCAGCAAAAATACTGCAGTGGGTTTCCATACCCTTCTCCAGAGGATCTTCCTGACCCAGGGATCGAACCCACATCTTCCACATTCACTGGCAGATTCTTTACCACTGAGCCACCTGGGAAACCCAACCACCAGAAGAACCCCATAGGGATATTTCTCTAGGCCGCTGTGTCAGAACTTGGTCTCTTTCAAAACAGTCATGGAGCAAAGGAGGCATCCTTTAAAATATCTTTGATGCGGTAAAGCTGATTCTCTTTCCCAGGAATTGTATGGGATGCGGCAAGGATAGGAAGAAGATTCAGATAAAGAAGTGTTAACACTTACTCTTTAAAATCTAGGAATGAAAACCACGGGGAAAAGCAAAACATGAAATCAAAACTAACATTAGGATTTTCAAGGTCAGTTCTACCTTGGTAAATTTTTAAGGTACATTTTTAATAATACTTCTTTGGGCATTTTATAAAGAAAAGTAGACCGAAAAAAGAAAAAGATAATCCCACAGTAAAGAGAGTATTTAAATATTCAGCATTCTTTAAATTGAAATATAGTTGATGTACATGAGTGTTGTTTTAATACGGAAGTGATGGTTCTTTCTAGAGCTTACAGTACAGAACCAAAGCTGGCGGCCCCTCTGCTGTGCAGTCTGCACACTGCACAAAGCCAAGGAGGGCTGGATGGGGCTGGTGTCACCAGAGTTCAGGCTCCATCTGCCCAGAGGGGGTGCCTTTTTAAATGGACCTGTGCAAAGAGGGATTTTCTGGGGATTCACATGTCGGCGCCTTACAGGCCAGCTGTACCCTTGGTACTAGATATTCCACAAGAACAGCAGACAACTAAAATAATTACACTAACAATAAAACACGAAGCTTTGGCTTAACCAACAAGGAAAACGCGAGTCTGGTCTCCTCTCGCTGAGTCCTGCCTGCCGGGGCGCACCAGGAGGAATTCTCAGCGCCACCAGGAGGAATTCTCAGCGCCCGGCAGCCTGGGTGGGGAGTGGGGGGGGGTGTCAGGCAGGGCGCCTGCAGGTCAGGGTTAGACGCAGGCAGAGCTACGCTGGGAGTGGCTTGGCTCAGTGCAGGCTTCACTTCCAGTTGATCTGGATAATGTTTGACTCCTTAAAAAAAAAAAAGAAATCCAAGAGCAGCTTTCTCCCACTCCCATACCCAAACTATGAAAACTGAAGTCATAACATTAGAACGGGCTTGAGGGCAATGATCCCACCAGTCACGCTCTGTTCACAGAGAAATGCACAAGGTGGTTTTCCTTTGTCCTGAAGGCGATGGAAGCATGGCTCTTTATAACCAGATGAGGCAAGAAGTCGTTTGAGCCAAAGAAAGGGACCCGGCTCGCAGGGCCCTGTGCCCACACTCCGGCAGCACTAAAGCAAGCTGATGGGGTGGCCCATGTAACCAGGGTGTGTCTGTTTTACCTCTGCAGTTAGATGGCACTGTATGTATTCATTTAATTTCCATTACACCAGAGGCTACTTGAGGCTAAGGACTGTGTCTCCCAGCATCTAATCAGGTACCCTAGTCACAGGAGGTGCTTAAAGAACTGCTCAAAAGTGAATGGAATATGCATCCAAGGTTTTCCTCTGAAATATCAGAAAACTTTGAGCTCCCCATGGAATTTTTCTTGAGAAAGTGCTTTTAACACAGAAGTATATCTTTCTGATTTCCCTAGGCTAAATGGAGAGATCCAGACACGTCACGGGGTTAGGAATATGTTTGAACATATCCTCTGGGTTCTGAACTCATCTACTGACAGTTGAACTTGTCACTGAGAACAGAATATGAATATTTTGCTTATAGGCCTTTCCTGGAAGAAAGTAAAATTCTATAGTGTTGGCTATAATTGTACTAGATATACAGATTTATTAGTGCTCAATTCTGGAAGTTGGTGATGGACAGGGAAACCTGGCATCCATGGGGTCGCAGAATCGGATACAACTGAGCAACTGAACTGAACTGAGCTGAGTGCTCAATTCTACTATATTTTGGGGGCTTCCTTTGTGGCTCAGCTGGTAAAGAATCCTCCTGCAGTACAGGAGACCTGGGTTCGATCCCTGAGTTGGAAAGATCCACTGGAGACGGGAAAGGCTACTCACTCCAGTATTCTGGCCTGGAGAATTCCATGGACTGTATAGTCCATGGGGTTGCAAAGAGTCAGACACGACTGAGCGACTTTCGCTTTTCATAAATGACTCAACTGAGTGGCTTTCCCTGCTACATTTTTATGAGTTTATTAAACTATTTTTTTCCCTAAGAGGACTTTGACAACAACAAATAGACCTCGGTGTGTATAATACTTGATATGTTCCCCACATTAACTCATACAATTCTCCCAGCAACCTGGCAGTGTGTGAATGTTGTTATCTAATAGTTTACAGAAGAGAGTAATACACTTAAAAAAAAAAACTATGATCTGTTAGTGGGGGTACCAGGGTTGGAGGCCAACTTATCTGCTTCTAGGTGTGATATTCTTTTTCTAAACAATACTTATGGATTCATATCTGGCTGTTCGCTGCTGCGCGAGGCTTTCTCCGGTTGAGGCGAGCAGGGCCGCCCTGCCGTGCAGCGCACGGGCTTCTCGTGGGGGTGGCTGCTCTTATCGTGACCACGGGCTCTAGACAAGTGGGCGTCAGTGGTGGCAGCATGCAGGCTCAGTACCTGTGACGCGTGGGCTTTGTTGCCCCGTGGCATGTGGAGGCTTCCCAGACCAGGGACTGAACTCTGTTCCCTGCATTCGCAGGTGGATCCTTATCCACTGTACCACCAGGGCAGTCCTAGGTGTGACTTCCTAATTCCTGTTTCCATGTTGGAACTGCCCACTTCGGGAGTAAGCAGGTGGAGTGTTCAAACCTCTCACAATCATTTATTGACATATCCTGCCTCAGGCCAAGAACATTTCAGATATTCATCTGCTTTACCAGCCCTTTGCAAAACTATAGGAATAAGACTTTAGCTCATGCCTAGCTTGGCCTGAAATGCAGTTCTATCATTAAAAAGACCAAACTGCAAGACAGGAAAGAATTACCACAGAAACTGTGGGGCCACTTCTGGCCTCTGGAAGTGAAATAACAGCTCTTCATGAGGAAAATGCACTTTCAGGGCCCCGAGTGCGGCTCCTTGCCTTGCGGTCAGGGGCACCAGTGACGCTGGCTAAGGTCTGTGACCTGGAGACCTGCACGCTCACAGCACGGTTTCCTGTGCGAAACTGGACAGGAGACTCTGCCACCACTCTCCGCAGCCTTCGCTGCGCTGTTCTCCCGATGCCTTTGCTGTGTGTTGAGTTTGGCCTGAAATCTTCGCACAGAATGTATCACCATGTTCCTTGCAGGGTTTCCTTGGTGTATAAAGCCCCTGGGTCTCCTGACCACCCACACACTTGCACTGCATTGTTTGAGACAAGCTTGAGCTCTCCAACCATTTTTGGCCTCCTTTCTTGCATTTTCATTTTGGTTGGGGACACAGCTGCTGGTGGGGATTTCCCGCCAGTATGAGAGGAGAGATGGGAGTGATCACAGCTCCTCCCTCTCGGCAGGCGCCCCCTTCCAGCCCGAGCCCCAAGTATGGGGCAGTCATCACGGAGCTCACAGGAAAGAGGGGATCAAGCCCATTCCATTCCTGTGAGAGCTCTTCTCGGGGAAAGGATGCATCCTGAGATTTGGCCTTGGACTCCTACTCCAGGGCTCTTAGGAAAGGGTGATGTGCCAGAATACTTCCTTTTTGGCACATGATGAGCTGCGCTGCATGGAGCGTGCTGAGAGAGTAAACCGTGCCTGGAGTCGTCTGCAGCTCCAGCTGCTCAGCCAGCGTGGAGCTGCGTCCTGCTGGTGGGTCTCGGCCACCAGCAGGTGAAAGGAGAAGGCCGTTGGCTCTGGGGGACCTGAGTCCCTGAAGTCAGGAGAGCCCGAAACCTCAGCTGCTGCTGCTATGCCAAATACACATCCTGACAATACCGATGTTTCTGGAATCAGGGTCTTCTCAGCAGGTTATTGGGTGTCAGCCTATGAGAAACCGTGGTGTCATCCACCACCCCGTCCACCACCCCGTTCCCCTCCCGCGCTGTGAACCTTGGCTCTCTAAGAACCGATGACAGACAGGGGTGGCCTTGTGAGAGAAAAGACCGCGCAATTGCATCCAGGCGGACGTACGCCCCGAGCCCGAAGCCTAGACAGCGTCTCCCAGCCTTAACCCCCTCAGACAGCTTTCAGCACCTTGGGGCAGAGGGCTGGACGCCGAGGGATTCAAGAGAAGGAGACACTGCTCTTCCAAGTCAGAGAGAAGCAGGCCTACGAGACGCGCATGTACTCGGGGTCAGACACTGGCAGGTGGAGCCAGGGGAGGGCCGTCGGGTGAGACCTGAGGGGGCCGTCCTGGAGGGCAGTCTAGATGGCTGGGCAGGTGCCAACAGCAGTGAGGGGGTCTCAGGGCTCCACGGGGAGGACTCAGAGGTGCAGATGGGGGAGTGGGGGCCCTGTGTCAGAGGGCATGGGGCGGCCCACCACGGAGCCATCCAGGGCTCGGGACCCAGAGCACAGCAGTCAGCTTCCTTGCCCCAAAAGACAGCTCTCAGCTCGGAGCAGTGGGGCTGGATGCAGCTGTGGGGGAGGATGGGCTGTCGTGCTGGAAGCCTGGCTGAGAGGCCTGAAGGGCCCACTGAGGCCTGCAGTGACCGGAGACTGGAAGCAAGGTGCCCTCCCCCAGCTAAGGGAGCGTGAAGATAACCCTCGGCCCAAGTTAACTGCATGGAAGCCTGAGAGATTTAGCTTTCCCAGTGATGAGTATTCCCCTGCTTCTCATGAACTAGCCAAAAGAAAATAAATCACATTCAACAAATATCTCGAGTTTTCATGCCATTCAAGTATGTGCTCACAAACTCACTAAAAAATAATTCACTCAGCATCCCATGTCCTCAGGGTCTCACTGCGCACCTATGAGAATGGCCAAAATCCGAAACACTGACAAAGCCCAGTGGGGGTGAGGGTGCGGGGCAATGGGAGCGCTCATGCCCTCCTGGCAGGGATGCAAAGCGGCTCCATCCATTCGCATGGCAGTTTGGCAGTTTCTTACAAGAGTGAACATATTCTGACCATATGACCCAGCAGTTGCACTTCTTGGTATCTCCCCAAAGGATTTGTTTCCACACAGAAATCTGCACGTGGATGTTTACGGCAGCTTTATTCTTGGTGGCCAACACTTGGAAGCAACCAGCACGTGAAAGGATAAATAAACTGAAACATGCATTATTCCCAATTGGAAACAAAATTTTGTGTGGTAAAATATATGTAACATTAAATTTTACCATCTTAATGGTTTAAAGGTTTTGAGTGTGTAGTTCAGTGGCATTAACGACATTCATTTCCTTGTGCAAATAATACCACTTCCATCTCCAGAACTTTTTATTTTGCTAAACTGAAACTCTGTCCCCATTAAACAATAAAATACCATTCCTCCCTGTCCCCCTGGCAAGCACTGTTCTACATTCTGTCTCTAGGAGTCTGACTACTCCAGGTGCCCTATAGCTGGACTGCTGCGGCATCTTTCCTTTGGTGCCTGGCGAGTTTCGCTGAGTGTAATGTCCTCAGGGATCTTCCATGCTGCAGCAGTGTCACGACTGAGAAATGTTCTGTTGGATGGCTAGACCACATTTTGCTTGTCCATGCATCTCTCCACAGATATCTGGACTGATTCCACGAATCAGTGGCTGTCGCAAATAATACTGCTGTGAACACGGGCGGACTAACATCTGTGTGAGTCCCCGCTAAAATGTGATTGTGAATAACGGAAAACATCAAATGACAATGAACGTGAGCCTGCTGATGAAGCACGGTGCTTCTGTGAAATCAGAACACGGATTCTCTCCAAAGCACAGTTTAGGGCTGTTCTGATTGCAGCTAACAGATACCAGCAATGTTTTTTCTTAAGTTACAAAAACTACGTTTCACATGCTTGCCAAGGTACAGGATTACTCAGAAAGAAAATCTCGTACAACAGAGGCCGGTTGATGCAAATAGTTGAATAACTCTAGCCAGAGGGAGAGGAAAGCTGTCTTTCATCACGCAGACCAGTTAACTCACCTTTTTCCCTCACCAGCGGCTCCCCGTAGCATCCTGGCTCCCTGTTCAGTCTCACGTCAAGGTTGTCTCGCTCTCTCAGATCATTTTCTTCCCTTATTCGCTCGCTCCTTCCGCCAAGGGCACTTACCCTTTTGCTCTTACAGGTCTCGGTTTTAATGGGGAAGATCTAGGCTCTGAGACTCACTTGCCCCTCACATCACAGTGGTCTCAGATTGTAAATTCCAAGAAGGAAGGGGAGGCACTGGTTTTATTTACTGTGAACTGGGAAGTTCCTGTCTCTCTCTTGGCCGGTGGACCATGAATGTAGTGAAGGCGTCCAGGGTGGGAGGTCTCAAGTCCTGACCCCACGCTTTTCTTGCTTCCACATCTCACCTCCTCCTCACCATAATGAATGGGCTTGTCCCGTTCAGAGCAATCAGCAAGCTGATTTCCTGGTCTTTTTTTACCAATCAATAACATGTGGTGTTTTCAACGCTTGTGGCTCCTGACGGTTGTCTGGCAGTTCTCACAGCTTAGTCAGTTTCGGTGCTAAAAAAATAACCTGTTTCCTAAGTAGTAAAGAGACTTTCATCCTGTTCAACATGGCAGTCCAGAGGTCATCCACAGATGCCCTCCTTTCTTGGCTCAGGTCAGACTTGGTCCAGAACATCTGCGCTGAGAAGGGGGTGCAATCCCTTTACTGTGTGTTTCTTAGCCTCCTTCCCCTTCAACTTGCAAATAACGATGACTTGCTTTCTTCCCTTCCAATCCTGTCTTCTATGTTTTGATCTTCCTGTCGATGTTGTTTAGAAGTAGTAGTAATAAGCATCCGTGTCTTGGGTTCGCTCCGTCGTGTCCAATTCTTTGTCACCCACCGACTGTAGACCGCCAGGCTCCTCTGTCCACGGGATTCTCTAGGCCACAATTCTGGAGTTAGTTGCCATTTCCTATTCCAATCCATGTCTGACTCCTACATTATTTTTTTCCCTGTGAATAATTCAAATTTGTATAACTGAAGAAAATGGATAACTGGTATTGGGCACTTTAAGGAATTTTGCTATAATGAGGACTTTGAAAATACTTATCATTGAAAGTACATGGGAATAATCATCGGTGCAAGTTCTAACTGATCTTGGCTTCTACTGTTTGATTTTTAAACCAACGTACAGTGGAACTGACTTTTGCGTGGGTGTGTGTACCAGTCTGGGAATTTTCACACGTGTGTGGAATCATGTAACTATGTATGTGGAATAGTTCCACCACCCAACAACCCTGGGAATCCCCTCCCACCTCTCCTGGGAACTGCTGAACTTTATCCTTTCGCTCCAAAATCACTGCAGATAGTGATTGCAGCCATGAAATTAAAAGACCCTTGCTCCTTGGAAGGAAAGTTATGACCAACCTAGACAGCATATTAAAAAACAGAGACATTACTTTGCCAACAAAGATCCGTATAGTCAAGGATATGGTTTTTCCAGTGGTTATGTATGGATGTGAGAGTTGGACTGTAAAGAAAGCTGAGCGCCGAAGAACTGATGCTTTTGAACTGTGGTGTTCGAGAAGACTCTTGAGAGTCCCTTGGACTGCAGGGAGATCCAACCTGTCCATCCTAAAGGAGATCAGTCCTAGGTGTTCATTGGAAGGACTGATGTTGAAGCTGAAACTCCAGTACTTAGGCCACCTGATTCGAAGAGCTGACTGATTTGAAAAGACCCTGATGCTGGGAAAGACTGAGGGCAGGAAGAGAAGGGAACGACAGAGGAGGGGATGGTTGGATGGCACCACGGACTGAATGGACATGGGTTTGGGTGAACTCTGGGAGTTGGTGATGGACAGGGAGGCCTGGTGTGCTGCAGTTCATGGGGTCGCAAAGAGTCGGACACGACTGAGTGACTGAACTGAACTGAACTGATCGATCCTTTTGAGAGAGTCATAGAAGTGGAACCATGGATTTTTGAGACTAGCTTCTCCCATGCAACATAATGCTTTTGAGGTTCATACAAGTAGTTGCTTGTATCAGTAATTTATTATTTTTGTTGTTATTGTTCAACCTTGTGGGGACTGAATGGATGAGCCGTCTTGGCTCGTATTTCATGCTGGTGTTTATTTTATATTAATTTTTTATTACTTATTTATTTTTGGCTGTGCTGGGTCTTCATCGATGCGTGGGCTCTTCTCTCGTTCCGGGGATCGGGGGCTATGTCTAGCGGCTCTGCACGGACTTCTCAGTGGCGGTGAGAAGCGATGGCTTCTCTTGCTGTGGAGCACGGGCTCCAGCATGCTCAGACTTGGGCTCAGCAGTTGCAGTTCCTGGGAATCCCAGGCGGATTCCTCACCACTGAGTCACCAGGAAGCCCAGTAACTTACTCCTGTACATTATTGAGTCATATTCCACTGTGTGGATATATCAATGCTTATCCGTCCACCTGTGGAAGAAGATCTGAGTTGTTTCCCAGTTTGGGGTGAATATGAATAGACCTGCTGTGAATAGTCATGTCTAGGATTTTGTGTGAATGTGCATTTTATTTCTCTAGGAAAGTCATACCTAGGATTGGGATTGCTTAACTTTATAAAGTGAAGTGAAAGTCACTGAGTTGTGTCCGACTCTTTGTGACTCCATGGACTATACGGTCCATGGAATTCTCCAGGCCAGAGTACTGGAGTGGGTAGCCTTTTCCTTCTCCAGTAACTTTATAAGAAACTGTCTGAATCGTCTCCCGAAGTGGCTGCACCATTTTCAGTCTCCGCCAGCAGTGCCCAGAGTTCCAGGGGCTCTGCATCCCCGCTCAGACTGCAGTGGTAAGGATTCCTGTATTCCAGCCATTGTAGACGGAACAAGTCCCCTGCCCTCTGGGAGTTTAGAGTCTGAGATGACCTTGCAGTGAAGAGGCCTGCAAGGCTTATAGACATCGCACAAGGCCTTAGTTTGCATGTCCCTAATATATCGCGATGTCAAGCATGTTTTTATGTGCTTATTTGCTGTCTGTAGATCCTCTTTAGGGACATGTCTGCTCAGAGTCTTTTCCTAATTTTTAGAGATTTCTGACTATTGAAGTTGAGGGTTTCTTACGTATTCTGGATAAAAGTTTTTTAACAGATATGTGGCAGGTATTTTCTCGCAGTGAGGAACTAGCCTCTCATTCTCCTAACAGCTGATTTCAGTCTTGCAGTTAGTTTTTTAATAAAGCCTTGGAATAAAGTCCCTTTTCTGCATATGGATGTCTGATTGCTCTAACACTGGTTTTTGGAAAAGACTATCTTTGTTCCATTGAACTGCAGTTTTGCCAATGTCAGAAATTAACGTGGCTGTAGTTATGTGGGTCTAATTCTAGACTTTGTTCTCTTCCATTGATTTACGTGCTTATCCCTATGCTGACATACACTGATGTGATTTATTACTGTTGTCTCTACAGTACATCATAAAGTTGAGAAATGTGATTCCTCCAATTTCCTTCTGTTTCAAAACTGACTTTTCTAATTCGTCTGTCTATATAAATATTAAAAGTAGATTGTCTATATCCGCGAAATAATTCTTTTGGGGTCTTGCTTGGAATTGCATTAAATCTGAAGATGGTTTTGGGAAGATCTGACACCTGTACTATTTTCAGTCTTCCCGTCTATGTACATAATGCGTTTCATTGTTTATTTGGTATTCTATGATTTCTTTCATCACATTTTTAGTTTGCAGCCCACAGATTCTGTATTTTCAGCACACACATCCTGTTGTTTCCAACTTTGTTGTTTCTGCCTTTAAAAGGGATAATTCCATTAGTTTCCCATTGATAATGACTTATGCTGTAAGGGATTTTTTTAAATTATTTTTTGTCTGGAGTAGGTGTTCGTTGCTGCACGGGGCGGCTTCTCCATTGTGGCGAGCGCAGGCTTCTCACTGCGGCAGCTCCTCTTGCTGTGGAGCACAGGCTCTAGGCTCATGGGCTCAGGAGCTGTGAGGCACCGGTTTCCTTGCTCCACAGCACATGGGATCTTCCTGGACCACAGATCGAACCAGTGTCCCTTGCATTGCAAGATGGATTCTTAACCACTGACTGGACCACCATGGAAGCCCCTGTTGTATGTTTTTATACATATTCTTTATCAAATTAAGCTGCCTCTTTATCATGAATGGATGTTGAATTTTATCATGCTCTTTTTCTGCATCTGTTGATATGATCATATGTGATTTTTTATATATGTACATATAGCTATATATATATATATAAAACCACTTACGATCATTTGATCTCTTAATGTAATAAATCAAATGTATAGATATGAAAATATTAAAGAGCCTTTGAATTCATTTGACTCCAACTTGATCGTAGCATGTTATCTTTTTTCATGTGCAGTTAGATTCAGTTAATATTTTATTAGAACTCATCCATATTAATGAGTAAAATAAGGCTCTAATTTCTCTTTTGCATGCTGTTTTAATCTGGTGTTGGTATCAAAATTATACTGGCCTCCTAGAATGATTTGGAGAGCATTTCTTCTGGGAGAGCTTCTATAAGATTGGAATGATCTGTTTCTTGAAAATTTGGCAGAATTTTTTGGATCTGCCAAAAACTTTTTTGTATTCTCTTGGGGAAATTTTTTAATTACTCTTACCTTTCTATAATGGCTTTAGGATTATTTGAGCTTTCTATTTTTCTTGCCACATGTAGTAAATATTTATAGTTTTTAAAAGCTCCTCAGTTCAGTCTTGTCCTCTTCTTCATTTACAATATATTTATCCACTATTACTCTCCTTTTTCTTTAAGGAATCTCCCAGAAGTTTTAAATGACCAATGTTTGGCTTGATCAGCCTTCTTACAGCTTATGGTGATATATAGTTTTTCTTTTTTCTCTTTCTTTTTAGATTTTTTGGAGTTCTCTTGTTCTTTTCTTGATGTCTGTTTTTTGTCAGTTGATCTATAGATAATTTTTCCTAATGTCTTAAGTCTGAAACTTAGTTCACTGATTTTCTACTGTCTTCTTTTAAAAGATGCAAATATTTCAGGCAATAAATATTTGTATGAATTCATATAATATGCATATAAAGGCTCTGAAGTATCTTGTTCATTCTACCCACAACCTTGCTTGGATAAATCCCACTCAGTCATGTTATGTACTTCTGTTTACGTATTGCTAGATTTAGCTGGCTAGCATTTTGAGGGTTCTTGTGTTAATATGCCTTATGGTGTCATAAGGTATATTGGTCTGCAGTTTCCTTTTCTTGTGATCTTTGGTTTTGGTGTCAAGGTAATACTGGCTTATGATACTGGAAGTACTTCCTCCTCTTCTGTTTGTTTGCAAGAGCTATGAAGTGTTAGTATTCATGTGTCTTTTAACACATGGTTGAAATCACCAGTGAAACCAACTTGGGCTTGTCTTTGTGGGAAGTTTTAAAATCACTAATTCAATCTCTTCACTTTTTATCAGCATATTCAGATCTTCTGTTTCTTCTTGGGTCATTTTCAGTGGCTTCTGCCTACCTAGGAGTTTATCCATTTAATTTAGGTTGTCTGGTCTGTTTGCATATGGTTGTTCATAGCATCCCCTGCGGTCCTTTTTATTTCTGTAGAGTTGGCAGTGGTGTCCCCTCTTTTATTCCCAACGTTAATAGTCTACATCATCGTTTTTTATCTTGGTCAGTCTAACTAAAGGTTGTCTATTCTACTGGTCTTTCCAAAGAACCAGCTTTTGGTTTCGTTGATTTTCTCTGTTGTTATTTATTTCATTTATTATACTCTAACCTCTAATTAGGGGCTTCCCTGGTGGCTCAGATGGTAAAGTGTCTGACTGCAATGCGGGAGACCCGGAGTTCAATCCCTGGGTTGGGAAGATCCCCTGGAGAAGGAAATGGCGACCCACTCCAGTATTCTTGTCTGTGAAATCCCATGGACAGAGGACCCTGGTAGGCTGCAGTTCATGGGGTCGCAAAGAGTCGGACACGACTGAGCGACTTCATTCATTCATTCAACCTCTAATTGCTTTCTTTCTTCTGCTTGATTTGGATTTTGTTTGCTTTTCTTATTCTTATTTCTTAATGCAGAAGATTAGGTTCTTCATTAGAGATCTTTTTTCTTTTTAATATAGACATTTGCATCTATACATTTCACTCCTTCCTTTGCTTCATTTCAGTGCTTAAGTTGCAGCCTGTAAGTTTTGGCGTGTTGTGGTTTTGTTCTAATTCATCTCAGAGTGTTTTATAACTCTCTTATGACTCCTTCTTTGATTAATAAGAAGTGAGTTGTTTAATTTCCACATATTTGTGACTTCCCCAAATTGTCTTCTCTTATTGATTTCTCACTTCACCCCATTGTGGAAGAAAGATGAGAACCGTGGCTCAGGTTGTGCACTGCACGACTCCTTGGGGTGGCTTTCACACATATATGGCAGCCATGGGAGGAAGAGGGCTCCCCGGATGAGGGCGGGTGTCATCTGACATTGGGGCCATCTCCCGGGGCCGGTCTCTGACCCACGATTTCCTCCATTGTCTGAGACTCCATCTGGCACTCAGACTCCATCCTCTGCCCTCACCTGGAAGCTCTCCCTTCTCTCCTGCCCACAGAGAAGCAAGTTTACCTGGCCTGGTCCCTGGCCTGCTCCCCGCCAGTGCTCAGAACACATCCACACTCAGCACCCTCCGTCCCCTGCCCTTTGCCCCCACCTGCTCCAAATCCTCCTGGAGCCACAGCTCCCAAGGAAGAAGAGCCTTCCTTAGGGATCTCAGCAAGGAGGAGAGGATGAGACCATCCCTGCTACCTCCCCGCCATCACCCTCCTCAAGAGGACAGAACCCCCACTCCCTTCCAACAGCCTCTCCTGACGACACAGCCACACCAGGTAAGCTAGCTAGCCTGGATCCTATCAGTGGCCCTCAAGCTGGGAGCCTGGGGGCTTTGGGAGTCTTGGGGCTCCCATCCCAGCCCCCACCCGCTGCGTGAGGACCGCCCTCCTGGGAGCCTGTAGTTAGACAGCTGTGTTTTCTAAGGTTTCCCAGGGATGTTCCATAGGCTGAGATAGTTCTCAAGGATAATCAAGAGGCCAAGCTAAATGCAATAGTGGAACTATGGGTATATGTCACTTCTTCCTTTTTATTTTCTGAAAATTAAGTAGAGTGAGAAGATAAATGAGTTTTTTAAAAACAGACAGGACGACTTGAGTCAGGAGGAGCTGGCAGATGCCTCTGGAATGAAGCCCACATGTCGTCCAAGTGGGGATTTGAGGCAGCAGCTGGGATCCAGGCTGGGGGCCCGAACATGTTGGTTGGTGGGTCTGGGCAGCTCTGTTGTCAGTCCTTCGCCCAGCCTGGACCCAGGTTGGTCTTAGAATTTAGGGGATCTCTTTAGGAAAAGAGACACAAAACTGTGAATAAAAACAGCACACAGTGGATGCTTATTTATTTAGCAGGAGCCTGTGGGAGAGGAGCCCTGGGCTTTGCATGTCATTAACTCCAAGGGGATTATCTTCTCTGGTTTGGCCTGGACGTCCCACAGGGTCCAGCCCTGGCTGCCTCCTCACGGTGATACCCTGCGGGGTGGCCTTAGCCCTCTGGGGAGGGACTGAGGTGTTCCATGTTCACTGGGTTCTAGAAAGTGGGCGGCGAGAGGCTTATCTTCCAGCAGCTCCTGGGGCTGCTCCCAGCACACGTAGGGGGATGTGAGGAGGAGCTGGACAGATGCCCCCATCTGAGTCAAAGCTCTGCCCTGGGCATCATTCATCCTGCACGTCTGGGCTCCAGCCATGCGCGCAGGCCCAGGGGGTGGGCAGGCGTCCCGCCTGGATGCCATGGCCACTGCAAGCCCAGCTCCGTGCTTTTCTGCCCCCGTGCCTCCTCTCCACTAGAGAGTCCCTTCTCCCCTGCTTTTCTTCTGTTTCTATTTCTCTTCTTCCTTCTGGAGGTGCCAGTGGGGGGTCAGAGACTGCTCGAAACCCGGACTGTCCGGGTATCTGTGGGATGACTCAGTGCATGGAGGCCTGGTAAGGTGGTGTTGGGGGGCCACGGGTCATGGGAGCAGCAGCGGCTTCCTGGAGAAGGGGACCTGGCAGTGGGGGTGTCCAGCCTGCTCGCAGCCCGTGATGACAAAACACAACGCTCACTAGCTGGAGTCTTGCCCCCCAAACTCTGTCCGTCTGGACCCTCTGAGCAGGGCCTTCCTTGGGAACATGGCTTTTGCAGGTATAATTAACGAAGATGAGGTCTTAATTTAGGGGGGATCCCTAAATTGGTGACTGGGGTCCAGATGAGAAGAGAGGCCGTGGTGGGGGGCAGGCAGAGGCAGACCCTGGAGGGTGCAGCTCCAAGCCTGGGCCCCCAGGGACCACCATAGCGGGAGGGGCAGGAGGGGTCCTCCCCATGGCCTTCAAAGAGATCATGTCCCTGCCGAGGCCTTGATGCCTTGGTCCTTGACTTCTCGCATCCAGAACTGGGAGACGACCCATTTCTGCTGTTTGTTAAGCGCCCCATTTGCTGCAGCAGCCCCAGAACCTGATAGGCATGTATGTATAAGTCACTTTGAGAAACAGTCTCGGGGCGGCCGAGTACCCGTGCAGCACTGTGAGAGGAAAAGCCCCACCTGTGTCGGTGCCTGAAGCTCAGTGACACGGTGTGTGTCCCCGTCAGAGGTGAGACCCGTCAGAGGTGAGACCCGAGAGCCCGTGAGCCCAGGAGAGGCGTGCACGACTCACTCCAGCTAAAACCCTATTCTGTCCAAGCAGCCGTCTCACATCTGCCTGCCAGCACCGGAGGAAGCAAATGTCTGAATGTGAGCAGAAATGTCTGTCACGTAGCTGGATGTTTCTCTGTACATTTGGTTATTTTGCTTTTCCCAAGAAAGAAACTGAGAATTTCAGTCTGTGTTTGCAGAGTTTGTGCAGTAGATACAGAGCACTATTTAGCAGGCTTCACCTGTCCCCCATCATCTATTCTTCCAGCTTTGGACAAATTGCATTTGTCCAAAACACACAGAATTCTTGGTATTTGCTAGAATATTAGATCAGAGTTCTTGATATTTACTGGAACGTTCAATTTCCCTTTGCTTGTCTAGGGGCTTTAAAACTGCTTATATTCTGAAACAGGATAGGTTTTGTTGCTTTGGTTCCCCTCTCACTTAAAAATAAGCTGGGAAAATAGCCTCAAACTGCCAATAACTGTAAACAAATCATGAATTTTTACAAATCCCCAAGTACATGTTTTGCTTCTCAAATAAGAAACTGAAAAGTAAATGCAGAATCAGTCTAACAAAACAAAAAAATGGAAAATGGAAACCCTTATCACCTAACTGCACGTACTTATAAACAGGTGAAAATGCAACAGATCACAGACCACAAGATAGAACATGTATTTATAGAACTGTTTTTGCAGACATCTACTGTGAATTATTGATAAATGGGTATACTTTCTGGTGAGCAAACATGTTTCTATCAGGCTTAATACTCTTTATTTTAAATTTGAAGTTACAACAAGTGTTGTATGCTTTTAATTAGACTCAGCATCTGGATCCTTTCTAGGTAATCAGTGCAAGATGGGGAGTGCTGGAGCAGGCTTAAACATTAAAAAGTTTTTTTCTTGATTAATTAGTAAATGTCATCCTTAAATATCTGGGTACTTTAAAACTATGATTCAGAAGTTTATACTAGTCTTCTTTCAGCCAAGAGACATGATATAAACCCAGAAGACTCATCACCAGTTCACAGGTGAGTCCTGACAATTTGTCATCGTATCAATGATGACAAATTTCAGTTAGCATTATTAGTGGCAAATCTCTGAAGTCAGCTTGAAATTGCCGCAGTAGTGTGGAAATTGACACACCTGGCGTGGGACAGATGCAAAAAACTAAAATGAAAAATAGATCGTTTTTACTGAGGTTGGTGTCATAATAAAGGCAGAGGTGTAAATAGACCCCAGGCAGGTAAATTTGATGAGCAGTCCTCCCCATTCCTTTTCCAGACCTTTACACCCTGACCTGCTGTGGCCCAGGGACCCCGACTCTCTGAGCTCATCCCTGTGCTGGCATGTGGGGCTGGTGTGTGGGGCTGGCAGGTGCTGCTCAGGTGTACGCATCAGTGGCTCAGTCAAGTCCGACTCTTTGCAACCATGGACTATATCCCACCAGGCTCCTCTGTCCATGGAATTCTTCAGGCAAGAATACTGGAGTGGGTTACCATTCCCTTTTCCAGGGGATCTTCCTGACCCAGGGACCACACCCGGGTCTCTTGCAGGCAGATCGTTTACCAGTTGCACCACCAGAGAGGCCTGCTGCTTAGGGTTCCCCTTTCGGACCTCCAAGTGTTTTCAAAAATTTCCCTCCATGTAATGGACTACAATGACTTCAATTTTCTTTTTTCTTCCCCAGATACCTACTTACAAATGCTGGGCCATTGTTTCTCTCTACTGGAGAAGTTAATGTTTTTCTCTGAGTATAAAAAAGTGAATGACTTTGTGAAGTTTGTACTTAAAAAGTGCCAAATGGAAACTGAAATGCTTTTTGAATTGTTTCCACGTCTTGGCTATTGGGATTAATGACGCAGCGAACACGTGAGTACAAATATCTTTCCAAGATCCTGATTTCAGTTCTTTTGAATAAAATACCCAGAAGTGAGCTTGCTGGATCATATGGTAACTCTACTTTTAATTTTTTGAAACAAGCTAAATGTTCAATGACAGATGGACACATTAAGAAAATGTGGTGTATATATATGAATATTATTTAGTCACTAAGTCATGTCTGACTCTTTGCAACTGCATGGACTGTAGCCCACTGCTCCTCTGTCCATGGAATTCTCCAGGCAAGAATACTGGAGTGGGTTGCCATGCCCTCTTCCAGGAGATTTTCCCAACTGAGGGATCAGACCCACATTTCCTGCATTAGCAGGCGGGTTCTTTACCACTGAGCCACCAGGGAAACCCATAAGGGAATATTATTCAGCCATTAAAAAGGAAGGAATCTTTTCTATGTATGCAACAAAGGATGGACCTTGAGGACATTATGCTAAGTGAAAAAAGCCAGATGCAGGACAAATGCTACGTGATTCCACTTACCTGCGGCACCTTAAATAGTCAGACCCAAAGAGAGCAGATGGGTGTCAGGCAGGGGCTGGGGAAGGGAAAGTACGGCCCTATACCACTGAGCCACCAGGGAAACCCATAGGGAATATTATTCAGCCATTAAAAAGGAAGGAATCTTTTCTATGTATGCAACAAAGGATGGACCTTGAGGACATTATGCTAAGTGAAAAAAGCCAGATGCAGGACAAATGCTACGTGATTCCACTTACCTGCGGCACCTTAAATAGTCAGACCCAAAGAGAGCAGATGGGTGTCAGGCAGGGGCTGGGGAAGGGAAAGTACGGCCCTATAATTCAGGGGGTGTGAGATTTCAGTTGTGCAAGATTAATCAGCCCTAGACATCAACGTGGTACCTATTTGTGTTCTTACAAATCTGTCCAGAGATTAGACTTCATGTTATATGTTCTTACAAGTAAAAAAGGAACTTTTTGAAAATTCTGGCAGTTAACTTTTTTGTATATTAAGAGTCATACTTTAAAAAAAAGGTGAAGTCCTAGATTCCATTGTTTTTCAGGGTTTTGATAATAATCAAGGTGATACTATCATTACTGTAGACAGAGAAATCCCTTCTGTTTGTCAAGCTAACCAGCTCCCCCCACCCCCCACCAGCATAGTCATTATAAAGGTTGAATGAAAATAAGCAGAAAGGTAGCAGGACATAGAGGGGAAAAAAACCGCCTCCATGTCTGCTGTGAGATATCCAATCAAGAATGGAACTGTGCTTTGTGAGCATGTAAGTATTACATGCTTTGGAAATAGCGCTTCTAAATGAATGTTTATGTACTTTTCCTAGATTTGATTAATGCAAGACCTGAAGGGATATTACTACTATTGACATTTAGACTAAACCTGGAGATTTCATTCAAGGATTCCTGATAACGTAAAACCATTTGGAGACTCTTTAAATAGACGTCACATACCAAGCTGGTAACAATTCATAGCATCTGAAAATCTGTAAAAGAATTGAGGAGGAGGCTTTTCCCCCCTTCTGTCCAAGGACCATGTGTATGGCAGAAATTTTGGTTTGTGTTGAAATTTTGTTGGAGGGTGAAGCGAGGGTGGAGGGAGTCATACTTTTTAATTTTTTTTTTTTTTTTTACTTGGATGCAGTTTCCAAGGCATTCGATTGCCTGTGGACATTTGTAACTTTTAAAAGTAGGATTTTATACATTTACTCAGAGGCCTAGCCTCAGATGATGAGTAAGACTGAGTATTCAGTGCTCTGCATGTATAATTTAGTGTGTGTATAATTTTGCTGCCGATGCAGGGTATCGGGGGGTGGGGGGGACAGCATTGTGACTTTCCTTCCAGGTCACTGCACCTGTAAGATACACCTGTTCAAGAGGCCCATCCGAGGCAGGGGAGGACAGACCCAAAGGAAGAATAGCTTTACCTGTCCATCCCTCCGTCCATTCACTCTCCTTGCTTAGTGAGCACCGGCTGCGTGCCAGGCAGTAGACTAATTCGGGACTTGCGGCCCACATTCAGTGTTCTCAGTTACAGCTTTGTGTGCTGATGACACAACTGTGATTTTCAGAACACTTCTTCCAAAAGTGTTACAACATGAAGATCTGTGTGGCAACTGAGATCATCAACAAAACCATCTCTCTGAAAAGGCAAGCGTTAAAAAAGAAAATCCAGGGCTTCCCTGGTTGTAAGAATCCACCTGCCAATGCAGGAGACACACGTTTGATCCCTGATCTCGAGAGATCCCACATGCCTCGGAGCAAATAAGCCTGTGGGCGGCAACTACTGAGCCTGTGCTCTGAAGCCCAGGAGCTGGAACTCCTGAAGCCCGTGTGCCCCAGAGCCTGCGCTCTGCAGCGAGAAGCCGCCGTGCTGAGGAGCCTGCGTGTCTCCACTAGAGAGCAGCCGCACTCGCCGCAGCTGGAGGAGAGGCCACGCAGCGAGGAAGACCTGGCACAGCCAGAAAGTAAGTTAGATCATTTAAAAGGAGACAGAAAATTCAGCCCTAAACGGACACACCGACAGCCGAACTCAGTCTCCAGTGAGAACCACGTGGCTCAGAAAACCTTCCAGAAAGCAGAGGAGACTGCCCTGAATATCTATGCATGGCAGCATGAGGCAGGAGCCAGAACCACGGCGTCTAAACGTAAACGTGGCACACGGGCATGCATGCCAGTTCCCCACGGTGATTTTATTGTAGAAAGCTCATAAATACTAGTGGGAACAGAAGAGCCTTACATCTTGAAGCTCTTTCAAGCTCTTTGACCTAGAAAATCTTTGGCATAGTCAATGTAGATTTCACTGGGTTAGAAGAGCAAATGGCAGGGGTTTTTATGAATCGATTAAAATGACATTCTTAAATATACTCGTAGTTAAGGTGTCATATCGTTGCAGGCCAGAGAGCCGGAAATGCTGATTTAAAAAGTGAAGATCAGGCTTAGCCACTGCTGCTGCTGTTCTGGTTGTTTATCTTGTCCCGGAGTCACCAGAGTAATTGGAGTGCCCTTCAAAGCAGTGGCTCAAAAGCTTTCATTTCCACCTCTGCTCACACCTCTCTACCCAGGCTGGCACCTCTAGATTCTTGGATAAACGTGCCTTCCTGAAAACCATTAAGTCAGAAAGTTGGTGCTAAGTCAGGGGGAGCTTTTTTCTTGAAGAGAAGGGCAGTTCTGTGCCTTCAAATGTAGAGATGGCATCCTGACCTGACCCCACATGGGATGGAAACTGCTACCACTTCTGCCAGAATCACCAGAGAGCTGGAGCAAACTGCCCAGAGTTCCACAGGCTGAAAGGTTCTCCTGTTCCGCGCCTTTGCGCTGGGAGCAAGACGGGCCAAGTGGCTCAAAAGCTTTCATTTCCACCTCTGCTCACACCTCTCTACCCAGGCTGGCACCTCTAGAGTCTTGGATTAACGTGCCTTCCTGAAAACCATTAAGTCAGAAAGTTGGTGCTAAGTCAGGGGGAGCTTTTTTCTTGAAGAGAAGGGCAGTTCTGTGCCTTCAAATGTAGAGATGGCATCCTGACCTGACCCCACATGGGATGGAAACTGCTACCACTTCTGCCAGAATCACCAGAGAGCTGGAGCAAACTGCCCAGAGTTCCACAGGCTGAAAGGTTCTCCTGTTCCGCGCCTTTGCGCTGGGAGCAAGACGGGCCAGCAGGGTCCTGTGGTCATGACCCATCCACGACCCAGGGCAGACTGCGTCCATCTCAGGCCCCTGCAGCACAGAGCACCCCGCTGAGCTGCGACGTCACCCTCTTGGCCAGGCTGGGGTGCATGACCAGGAAGCAGCCACTAGCACGCGGGCCGCTGGCCTGGAGAAAACCTGGCCGGGCCTTCCTCCTGGCAGAAGAATTGACTCCTCGTGGTGGCTTGCTAAACCAATCAAATGCTGTCTTTTGAGAAATTTTAACTTGAGACAAAGAAAGTGAATTCTCAGAGTAACAGGCAAATTTGGCCTTGGAATGTGGAATGAAGCAGGGCAAAGACTAATAGAGTTTTGCCAAGAAAATGCACATAGCAAACACCCTCTTCCAACAGCACAAGAGAAGACTCTACACATGGACATCACCAGATGGTCAACACTGAAATCAGATTGATTATATTCTTTGCAGCCAAAGATGGAGAAGCTCTATACAGTCAACCAAAACAAGACCAGGAGCTGACTATGGCTCAGATCATGAACTCCTTATTACTAAATTCAGACTCAAACTGAAGAAAGTAGGGAAAGCCGCTAGACCATTCAGGTATGACCTAAATCAAATCCCTTATGATTATACAGTGGAAGTGAGAAGTAGAATTTAAGCGCCTAGATCTGATAGATAGAGTGCCTGAAGAACTATGGAATGCGGTTCGTGACATTGTATGGAAGACAGGGATCAAGACCATCCCCATGGAAAAGAAATGCAAAAAAGCAAAATGGCTGTCTGAGGAGGCCTTACAAATAGCTGTGAAAAGAAGAGAGGTGAAAAGCAAAGGAGAAAAGGAAAGATAGAAGCAGCTGAATGCAGAGTTCCAAAGAATAGCAGGAAGAGATAAGAAAGCCTTCTTCAGCGATCAATGCAAAGAAATAGAGGAAAAGAACAGAATGGGAAAGACTAGAGATCTCTTCAAGAAAATTAGAGCTACCAAGGGAACATTTCATGCAAAGATGGGCTCGATAAAGGACAGAAATGGTCTGAACCTAACAGAAGCAGAAGATATTAAGAAGAGGTGGCAAGAATACACGAAAGAACTATACAAAAAAGATCTTCACAACCCAGATAATCATGATGATGTGATCACTCATCTAGAGCCAGACATCTTGGAATGTGAAATCAAGTGAGCCTTAGAAAGCATCACTACGAACAAAGCTAGTGGAGGTGATGGAATTCCAGTGGAGCTGTTTCAAATCCTGAAGGATGATGCTGTGAAAGTGCTGAACTCAATATGCCAGCAAATCTGGAAAATTCAGCAGTAGCCACAGGACTGGAAAAGGTCCGTTTTCATTCCTATTCCAAAGAAAGGCAATGCCAAAGAATGCTCAAACTACCGCACAATTGCACTCCTCTCACATGCTAGTAAAGTAATGTTCAAAATTCCCCAAGCCAGGCTTCAGCAATATGTGAACCTTGAACTCCCTGATGTTCAAGCTGGTTTTAGAAAAGGCAGAGGAACCAGAGATCAAATTGCCAACATCCGCTGGATCATCGAAAAAGCAAGAGAGTTCCAGAAAAACATCTATTTCTGCTTTATTGACTATGCCAAAGCCTTTGACTGTGTGGATCACAATAAACTGTGGAAAAGTTTGAAAGAGATGGGAATACCAGACCACGTAAATTGCCTTTTGAGAAATCTGTATGCAGGTCAGGAAGCAACAGTTAGAAGTGGACATGGAACAACAGACTGGCTCCAAATAGGAAAAGGAGTATGTCAAGGCTGTATATTGTCACCCTGCTTATTTAACTTCTATGCAGAGTACATCATGAGAAACGCTGGACTGGAAGAAACACAAGCTGGAATCAAGATTGCCGGGAGAAATATCAATAACCTCAGATATGCAGATGACACCACCCTTATGGCAGAAAGTGAAGAGGAACTAAAAAGCCTCTTGATGAAAGTGAAAGAGGAGAGTGAAAAAGTTGGCTTAAAGCTCAACATTCAGAAAACAAAGATCATGGCATCCGGTCCCATCACTTCATGGGAAATAGATGGGGAAACAGTGGAAACAGTGTCAGACTTTATTTTGGGGGGCTCCAAAATCACTGCAGATGGTGACTGCAGCCATGAAACTAGAAGATGCTTACTCCTTGGAAGAAAAGTTATGACCAACCTAGACAGCATATTGAAAAGCAGAGACATTACTTTGCCAACTAAGGTCCGTCTAGTCAAGGCTATGGTTTTTCCTGTGGTCATGTATGGATGTGAGAGTTGGACTGTGAAGAAGGCTGAGTGCCGAAGAATTGATGCTTTTGAAGTGTGGTGTTGGAGAAGACTCTTGAGAGCCCCTTGGACTGCAAGGAGATCCAACCAGTCCACTCTGAAAGAGATCAGCCCTGGGATTTCTTTGGAAGGAATGATGCTGAAGCTGAGACTCCAGTACTTTGGCCACCTCATGCGAAGAGTTGACTCACTGGATGACTCTGATGCTGGGAGGGATTGGGGGCAGGAGGAGAAGGGGACGACCGAGGATGAGATGGCTGGATGGCATCACAGACTCGATGGACTTGAGTCTGAGTGAACTCTGAGAGGTGGTGATGAACAGGGAGGCCTGGCGTGCTGCGATTCGTGGGGTCGCAAAGAGTCGGACACGACTGAGCGACTGAACTGAACTGAACTGAAGCAGAAAGTGGAAGCAGACTCACCCAGAGCAGGAACCAAAGGCGGGAGTGCTGTGGCTCTGGGGTAACTGCTGGACCATCAAGGTGGATACCAGGGTCCAGGGGCTGTGGCTGTGCATGACACCCAGCTGTCTGTGGGCGGCCCCCTCTACAAAGCCCCTTCCGTGTTAGCATCTGCTTATTCTCCGTCTCCCTCGAGCTAAAGGCCTAACCCAGGGCTCAGAAGACACACCGGGCATGGCCCTTACCCTGGAGTGATGTGTCACTGGTGAGTCAACAGAAAATCGCGGTGATTGGAAGCAGGATCTAATGTTGTATCAATGGATCTGTAATCGACAGTAACTTTTATAATGCTTGTACTCCCTAAGTTCTCAGAAGTCACATCCTTTCTCTTCATGAAGTATCCCTCCACGTACCTCATTCTTTGTCTTTTCTTAGTGTTCCTGTTCCCCCAAAAAATCCAGCAGAGAAGAGAAACCTGCTTACTTAAAGGAAGATCAAACCCAGGGCTCAGAAGACACACCGGGCATGGCCCTTACCCTGGAGTGATGTGTCACTGGTGAGTCAACAGAAAATCGCGGTGATTGGAAGCAGGATCTAATGTTGTATCAATGGATCTGTAATCGACAGTAACTTTTATAATGCTTGTACTCCCTAAGTTCTCAGAAGTCACATCCTTTCTCTTCATGAAGTATCCCTCCACGTACCTCATTCTTTGTCTTTTCTTAGTGTTCCTGTTCCCCCAAAAAATCCAGCAGAGAAGAGAAACCTGCTTACTTAAAGGAAGATCAGAGTTGTCGGGACCGAGCAGGCCGCAAAGCATCCTTTACCGAGGGCGGGATTGCAGCGCCACCTGCTGGAGATTCCCAGCTGTGCTCCCTTAGATTTAAACAGTAGCTCATCGTAGAGTAAGTCAGCAGTCTTCAGACTGAGACTCCCACGTGCACAAAAAGACTTTGAAAGGAGGGTTCAGAAAGATTTAAGGGCATTGATTCCCAGCTTCCCCAGTTCCACGTGTTGTCTTTCCTAGAGCAGGTAAACCTGAGACCCCGCCGGCAGTGGAGCCCTCTGCTGGCCTTCCTTCATGTCCTCCTGCTCTCCTTTACGAGACACTCAGAGGGACCCAGACGGAAGGTTTGTGTGCCCCCCAAATTCATGAGTTGAGACCTAACACCCCAAGGTATGGTATTTGGAGGTATTTGGCCCTTTTGTAAAGTGATAAGGTCATCATGGATGGGTTTAGTGTCCTTAATAAAAGACCCAGTGAGCTTTCTGCCATGTGAGGTTATATCGAAAATATGGCATCTAGGAACTGGGATAGGCTTCCCAGGTGGCACAAGTGGTAAAGAACCTGCCTGCCAATGTGGGAGACGTAAGAGACGAGGTCAGGAAGATCCCCTGGAGGAGGGCATGGCAACCCACTCCAGTATTCTTGCCTGGAGAAGCCATGGACAGAGGGCCCTGGTGGGCTACTCTGGGGTTGCAAAGAATCGGACACGACTGAAGAGACTTAGCCCACACATGAACCAGGAAGTGGGCTGTCACCAGACAAGAACCTGGTGACACCTAGAGCTGGAACTTCCAGCCTCCAGAACTATGAGAAACAAATTCCTCCTGTTTATAAGCCACCCAGCCTGTGGCATTCTTTTACAGCAGCCAGAAGCGACCCAGACACAACACCAGGCACTGTTCTCAGTGCTAAATTGCTCCAAACAAAGGGACAGTTTGAAAGACAGTTTGAAAGTATGTTATTGGAGAATGCCTCCTCACTCAAGACCACCAGTCTGTTGCATATTTTGCTTTATTTCTAGGGGCAAGAGGTAGAAAGTTCCACCTCCGACAATTAACATTGTATTTCCCAGTAAAAGAGTTCAATATCAAGAGTAAATTTTGCATTTTCTTAACTTTTATTCAGATTTTCAGGATGAACATTTTCATTAACTCTTGCCAAATGATTCTTAGGTACTGTAAATGCATATTCATTTTTTACTTCCTCTTTGACCTTATTGATTGTCACCACATGCCCATAAAATTTTAGTAAACAGGAAATGTGTTATGGATTCTACTCTAAATCACCTTTTTGCTGTACCTAATTCTGTCTCATTCTAGCAATGATCTCATTTATAGATACCTGAATTAATTTAAAAAACTCAATAGATATGAGTAAAGGATTCATTTCCAATAAGTTACTTTAAGTTGCTAAAATTTTTTTACCAAAGCACATATATAGGAGTTTTATCAGTCGTGTATTACTAATAATTGTAATGAGAATTTGTTGCTGTTGTTCAGTCACTAAGTCACGTCTGACTACAGCACACCAGCAGACTTCCCTGTGCTTCACTGTCCCCTGGAGTTTGCTTAGATTCATGTCCACTGAAGTCGGTGATGCCAACCAACCATCTCATCCTCTGCTGCCCTCTTCTCCTGCCTTCAGTCTTTCCTGGCATCAGGTCTTTTCCAGTAAGTCAGCTCTTCACATCAGGTGCCACAGTACTGGAGCTTCGGCTTCAGCAACAGTCCTTCCAGTGAATATTCAGGGTTGATTTCCTTTAGGATTGACTGTTTTGATCTCCTTGCAGGGCAAGGGACTCTTAAGAGTCTTCTCCAGCACCTCAATTCAAAGGCATCAGTTCTTTGGAGCTCAGCCTTCTTCATGGTCCAACTCTCACATCCATACATGACTACTGGAAAAACCATAGCTTTGACTAGACAGATCTTTGTTGACAAAGCATTGTCTTTACTTTTAAACACACTGCCTAGATTGGTCATAGCTTTCCTTCCAAGGAGCAACCGTCTTTTAATTTCATGGCTGTAGTTACTATCTGGAGTGATTTAACCCAGAAGAAAAAGTTTAACATTAGAACTTTCTAGTTATAAGGAAGTAAATACTAATTTAAATTTTATACATATTCTGTTGCAAAGTATGATAGCCTTTTATCAATAAAAGACTCTCAAGTAGAAACGTGTCACAACTTGACAAAATTCTGTGAGAGATATGGATGGAAACAGGATTTTGAAGGAAAAACAAATCATGTTAAAATTTAGGTAAAACTTCTAATAAAATTTTATAACATATTTACAGGATGTGGGAAACTACATCTCTTGCAACTATTAAACTTATTACAACAACAATACAGAATGTAGGGGAAGTAAAAGTTTTGCCAAATATGGGGGGTAACTCTAACAGAAGGAAAAGAAGGTGTCAGAGGATAAGATGGTTGAATGGCATCACCAATGCAGTGGACATGAACTTGGGCAAACTCTGAGAGGTCGTGAAGGACAGGGAGGCCTGGGTGCTCAGTCCATGCAGTCGCAAAGAATCGGACACGACTGGGCGACTGAACACCACCACTCTAACAGATAATCGTACCCCCAGGGATCTTTGGAAGGGTTAAAAAGATGATAGCAGACGCTCAATAAGTAAAAGTGGCTCTACTTCCTTCATTGAAGTGAAGTCGCTCAGTCGTGTCTGTCTAACTCTGTGACCCCATGGGCTGTAGCCAGTCCACGGGATTTTACAGGCAAGAGTACTGGGATGGGTTGCCATTTCCTTCTCCAGAAAATGTTCCTGACCCAGGGATCGAACCCAGGTCTCCCACACTGTAGGCAGATGCTTTACCGTCTGAGCCACCAAGGAAGTCAGTCCCTGCGATTACTGAATTTAAATACTAAAATATTTCCTCTCAGTCATGTGCTGGTGAAGGACTGGCGAACCAAGTGGCAAAGCATGAAACCACTGCACACCCCGCATGCCCCGTAGGAGCTGGGCCGCGGGGATGAGACTGTAGGCGGGAGGTCTGGGTTTTTTCTTCCTCTCCAAAAGCCTGAGGGTTCGGGTGTGTGGGGGCGCCCCAGCTTCAGAACCCCCTGCACCAAAGACCACATCTCAAACCTCACAGAGAGGGAGGTAGAGGGAGGTCACCACCTGGGCAGGTGCTCTGGAACCCCGCCTCCCCGGCTTCAGCCCCGCCTCCCTGGCTTCAGCCCCGCCTCCCTGGCTTCAGCCCCACCTCCCCGGTTTCAGCCCCGCCGGTGAAGAGCTGGGAGACAGTGGGGCTTGGCGACGCTGTCTCCAGAAAGGCCCAGCATTGGTGGACGGCACGGAGGCGGGGGCGGGGCGACGCAGGCTCTCCGGAAGGGATCCGTGATTGGTGGACGTGCGGGGCGGGGGCGGGGATGGGCCCGTCCTGGGGGGCGTGGCCGGGACACGTGGTGCGGAACCGGCGCTGCAGCTGCTGGAGGGTGAGTGGCCTTCCCCGGGTGGAGAGGACCCTCAGAACGGCGGGAGCGGGAGGCGAGGCCAGGAATGTGGGGCCGCGGGCCGCCTCTGGAAGAGCAAGGGAGGCTGGGAGCGGTTGGGGAGCCGCTGCTGCCTGCCCGCCCCGTGGCCATCCCAGATGGCAGGAGAGGGTGTTGGGTCAAAATGCAGCCCGTTCCGCTCGGAGGTAGGGGCTCTGGGGTTGCGGGGGTCGCGCCGGCCTGTCGACCCTCCCGCGGCTAGGCCCGCAGAGAACGAAAGCCTGGCTCTTCCCGCGGAGCCCTTGGCGGAGGCCCAAGGTTGGTGCTGCGCCCGCGGGGCAGAGGCCCGGAGTCCGGGGTCTCTAGCCCCCCGCCCGCACTTGAGGTCCGGAGGTTGCTCTGAGGCAGCGTCCGCCTTCCCACCAGTCAGATGCGGTGATGCTTGGTCCCCGGTCGGCCTGCACTGAGTCCTTGAGACCCTGGCCTCGAGGGCAGGGCCTTCGACCCGCCCTCGCCGCACGCACGGGATCCTGGTGCTGACTCAGCGATCTGGTGGAGGTTTCTTCATGCCTTTGTCTTCCTGGTGTTGGCAGGGAGGAGTGGCCGAGAATCATTTTGTAGACCTGTATGTTTGCGATTGGAAAAACTAGAGGGCTCCGCCCCTGTTTTAGTGTTTTTTACGCAGACTTGAAGCCATGATTCTGGTGTGTGTTTAGTCTCTTCCTGTGTCTTGAGTTGTTAATGCGGGACAGGATGGGGCACTCATAACTGGAGGAATCTTTTGTAGGTGTCACTGGATGGTCCCGGGTGCTACCCTGTCACTCCCTCTCAAACTAATTCACGGCGAGGCTGTTACTCCCTAGAACCTTAGATTTCAGGAGTGCAGTGTGCCTAGCACTCTTTGCTGTGGTAATACTCGCTTTTATTCCCTCCAGCTCAGCACTTTTACCCTCATCAGTGGAGTTCACCGGGGCATATAAAAGTGATTCTGTTTAACGGATTTGGTGCTGGCAGTAGTGAAACAGGAAAAACTCGAACTCTGAGTGGGAGGGAGAAATGGACCCGGCCGCCTCTCTGGGTGAGCAGTTCAGAACAGCAGTAGCTTTTCACCACCACTCCCCACCCCCCACCTCTCCTCCGAAGTGAGGTGGCAGGCCATGCTGAACAATCTGGTCTCTGTTTACTCTCCTTTGGTTTAAAAAAAAATGCAGCTTTGATAGTTCCATCTTTGACTTTAGCTGGAAGGCCATTGTTTAATCGGGCCACAAAGAACATGATATTAATGAAAATTTATCACAATGAGCGTGGGATCTGTGCTATTTAATGATCAGAAACTCAAATGAAAAGTACCTGACTTAGTGTATTTTCCTGCTAAATAGAATTTCTTTTGTGATTGAAAACTTTGACTTATGTGCAATACCTCTGCATTTACGACCATCATTGAGATAAAGGAGAAGGCAATGGCACCCTACTCCAGTACTCTTGCCTGGAAAATCCCATGGATGGAGGAGCCTGGTAGGCTGCAGTCCATGGGGTCGCTAGGAGTCGGACACAACTGAGTGACTTCACTTTCACTTTTCACTTTCATGTATTGGAGAAGGAAATGGCAACCAACTCCAGTATTCTTGCCTGGAGAATCCCAGGGACCCTGGAGCCTAGTGAGCTGGTGTCTATGGGGTCACACAGAGTTGGACACAAGTGAAGTGACTTAGCAGTAGCAGCATTAAGATAAGACCCTCAGCTGAAATAACCTGAGTTGGCTGGGAGGTCTGCGTGCTCTGTCGCTGATGTTGGAAGAGGATTTTCCTTTCCTGAACTCTCAGTGCACATCCACAGTCTGCTGCCAGGCTTCATGACTCTGAATTAAGTCCCTCGTCTGTTTAGAGCTCCTCGTGGCTCTGATGGTAAAGAATCTGCCTACAGTGCAGTAGACCAGGGTTCAGTTTCTGGGCCAGGAAGATCCCCTAGAGAAGGGCTACCTACTCCAGTATTCTTGCCTGGAGAATCCTGTGGACAGAGGAGCCTGGTGGGCTACAGTCCATGGAGCCGCAAAGAGTGAGACAGGACTGAGCAGCTAATACTTTCACTTCTTTCTGTTTAGATGATGTGACTTCAAAGTCCTAAACCAAGAAAAAGATACTCTTTAACTGCAGTGTGTCCATACATGGGTGCTTGTCTGGTGTCTCACTCCCGAGATCAGTTAGCAGGGTCTTGTGACTGAGCCACAATTCTAAAATACTTCCCTTCGCTGCGGTGCTGAGTTTGCTCCCGGTCCCTGAACTCTTCTCAGTTGCTGCTGAGGCTTGAATCTTGCCACGTAATGGAAGCTGAGTTGTCACTTGGAAGAAGCGGGGGAACCCCTTCTGAAAGTCCCAGTTCTGGGATTTTCTTTATCTCTTGTGAGTTCTAGTTTTTAAAGATGCCGACTCAAATGGCACCTTCTCCCCTGTGTCAGTGAGGTGGAGCAGGATGTGTTTGGTCTCCAGCAGGAGAACCTGGATGTTGGAAAATGCACCTGGGGAGGTGGATGCTTGTGTTTCCTCATCAGGGAACAGGTTTGTGTGTCCTCATCCCAGTGGACTTTCACATGCTGTCCTGGCTGTTTCTGGACCTGGGTTGTCAGTTTCCTTAACCTAAACCCACTTTCCTTTCCTTGGATCTTTGGTGCCGTGCTGTTGGTTTGCAGTGTAGGGATACATGTGACATTTTTGCTGAGAGCCTTGGAGTGATTATTTCCTCTTTGGTAATAGTAAGTGGGAAGTTCTCTGTGTGCTCTGAGAGTAAAATTAAATTTTTTTAAAAAAGTGTTAAGAACAGTGGTACATCAGTACTCCTGGAAAGTACCTGCTTTTAATTATATCAGGTTGTCTTCAACTCAGGCCCTTGCTTCAGCTACCTGCCATTCTGTCACACAATTCCTGGGTACGTTTCTTTCTGGGAAAAAAAAAAAAGAAAGAAAGAATGGCGAATGAGCCTCTGATTGCTTTCCCAAGCCGTTGTCTCTACTGAATCACTTCCTGGAGCCCTCGTGACGGCCGTGTCCTGTGCTGTCAGGGGCGGGGTGCAATTTATGATCCTGAACAAGTGCCTCCCGGGCCTGAGGATCAGTTGGGCCCTGTCTCCAGGCAGCACTGACAGGTTCTTCTTCTTTCCAGGAGTCTCCAGGGTCTGTGGTCTGGTTGAAAGATGTCGGCCCTCACCGCCCTGTTTAAGTACGTGGATGAAAATCAGGATCGGTATGTTAAGGTAAGGGAACGTTTAGTGACTGTTCACATTCAGTTTAATCCCATAGGACCCAGAGAAACTTCCAAGGAGCTAATATGATTGATGCTGTTCTAATCAAGTATTAAAAATGCTGTCTAGGCAGAGAAAGACAGATGCTAGTGTGATCTCACTTATATGTGGAATTTGAAAAAGGTGAACTCAGAGAAGCAGAGAGTCGAACCCTGGTTGCCAGGGACCGAGGAGTGGGGAGATGGGGGTTTGGCCTAAGGGTACCAACCTGTTACAAGATGAATAAGTTCTGGGGATCCAGGGCACTGAGTGGTGAATATAGTTACCAGTACTCTGTTGTGTGTTTGAATAGATATTAAGTCTTGCCCCCCCCAAGCAAAAAAATGGTAACTTAAATTGTGTATTGTTGAGAGGCCTTTCCCCTGCTTTCTCATTATAGTATGTAAGTTACTCTTTTGGCTTTTGATAGAAACTCTTAATACATGTTTCTAGAAACAGCAAAGCTAATTCAGGATTTTTGTCTGTTCTTGTGGTAGATATAAAGAACTATCTTACATTGCATGTTTCAAATGATTCAGTAATCTTATATGTTAATCTGTTTCTTGATGTTAACGTAAAGAGCCATGCTTTAAAATCACCTTTGGTAGACATATTTCAAGTGAAATCTTTCCAGTTCTCATTTGAAAAATTCTATTTTAGAGAACATGGCCATTCTCAGGATAATAAATAAGGCAACTTGGACTGTGAAGATATTGAGTATTTTCTGTATCTTTCAGTTTCAATTTTGTCAGAATCAGTATAAACATGTTTATGAAACTTATACATTTCATAAAAAAAACTTACACATCTTGCAACCACATCATGCTTGGTGGTTAATAAGTCTCTCGTCATTTTGTATGGTTCTTGGTATGGGGTCAGTGCAAACCGTCCTTATATCTTAAACAGAAAGCAGACATCACAGATCCCTTCCCCCATGTCTGGGCAGTGGGATCCAGACAGAGTGGACGGCTCTGTGGGCCTGAAAATGGCCCACCCATGAGCGCCTTCGTACCTCCTGGAGCAGCTTTTCCAAATCCCTTTTGCTTGTTCTCCACCCACAGAAGCTTGCAGAATGGGTGGCCATCCAGAGCGTGTCAGCGTGGCCTGAGAAGAGAGGCGAAATCCGCAGGATGATGGAGGTGGCGGCCGCCGACATCAAGCAGCTGGGCGGCTCTGTGGAGCTGGTGGACATCGGGACCCAGAAGGTGAGCAGGATGGAGGCCCTCCTGGGAGGCTCCGTGGAGCTGGTGGGCATCGGGACCCAGAAGGTGGGCCGTGGGGCCGGACGGGAGCTTTATTGAGGGGTTGGCAGGTCCTCACAAGTTCTGAAGGCTTTGCTGCAGATAAATCAGGGTCTTTATTGTCTTAATAACTTACGTGTTTATTTTCGATTGCGCTGGGACCTGGTTGCTGCGCAACTCTTCTCTCGTTGCTGCACAGGCTTCTCACCGCGGTGGCTTCTCTGGCTACAGAGCACGGGCTCTAGGGCACACCGGCTTCAGAGGTTTCAGCTCCCAGACTCTGGGCACAGGCTCGGTAGTTGTGGCACACAGGCGTGGTAGCTCCACGGCATGTGGGATCTTGCAGGACCAGGGATTAAACTCGTGTCTCCCGCATTAGCAGGCCAGTTCTTTTACCACTGAGCCACCAGGGAAGCCCAACTCGCTGGTCTTTCAAACAAGCACAGGCGGGTGGCCTGATTTGGATGCTAGACTGGGTGGCTTCTTGAGTCTGAGTGCACCAAGATTCACAATACCCACCGTGTTCCTGCAGGGAGGGGAACTGTTGAGGGTTAGCCAAAAGGAAGCAAACAGGACGGCCCTTCCTACATGAGCTGAGGTTCCTCCCCCGAAGCCAGGTGGCCTTCAGACCAAGGTACACTCTGCCCATTAGATGCAAAGCTAATGAGGACGCCCACTCACTCACACCCACTATGTCCCCAGTGTCACCACTGATAGAACAGCGCTTTCTTCATGACTCGGTTCCCGAGGAAGAGAGACTTTACGTGTGGGGCACAGGGCTCGGTTGTGTTCTAATGCAGGAATCTAAGATTCCAACGTGAATGAGTGATCTCACTGTGCAGTACCTTATTCTGCTGTTTTCGTTTCAGATGATGTCAGCCCTGTGTAATTACATGTTTTGTGCTATGCATTGTCAGCATCTGTAATACTCCTTTATGTTGCAGGGCTGACTGGATTTGGTTTATCTTGGTTCTCTTGTCTGATGATTTACGTGTCAGTTGAAATCACAGTCCTGGGATTTTAGGAGTGGGCGTTCAGCCTGGTCTGCTCTTCTCATAAATGGAAGGACCCGGAGGCTCAGACAAGCTCTGTCTCCCTGGGAAGCACTAGTAGGTCCATGGCCAAGGAGGTTACAGTCTGGGCCTTCCGATTCCAGTCTAGTTTGCCTGTGAGACTTCTGCTGACCACAGACTGAATAGCCAATTTAAGGTTAATTAGGATTTATGTTGCAAATTCCCCACTTTCCCCACTCCTCACTGTGAGAGGACGGACCAGTATTCCTGGAGTTGTTTTCTGTTAGGAGCATTCTTGTCTTGCTTCCTCTCCCTTTTTCCTAATACGCTAAAAAAAAAAAAAAAAAGGTGGCAAATAATTTTTAAGAGTTGTTACTTTAAAGTAGGTGAAACTATTCCGACTGAGCACTCACATCTTAGCAATGTATTTTTCCTGGAGAAGGAAATGGCAGCCTACTCCAGTGTCCTTGCCTGGAGAATCCCATGGACAGAGGAGCCTGGCAGGCTATGGTCTGTGGGTTTGCAAAGAGTCGGACACAGCTGAGCATTTTTAAAGATCATCTTTTAAAAATTGAGCAAGCTGCCTGCAGTTATAAACATGATTGTCTCCGTGCTCTGGATTACGGGAACATATATTCTTGTTAATTATTGACTCAGTGGAATGATGTGATACTGAGCTCTGCAATAGAGGGTGATTGATGAGAACGGATCCACTTGCCCGGGGCATGCTGATAGCACCTGCTGTAAACACCACTCCCTTTTTTTTTTTTAATTGGTATGGAGTTGCTTTCCAATGTTGTGTTGGTTTCTCCTGTACAGCAAAGTGAATCAGCTATACATACACATATATCCCTTCCGGTCACCGCAGGGCACTCAGTTCCCTGCGCTCTACAGTGGGTTCTCATGCGTTACCTTGTCTGTGTATGGGAGACTGGGGTTAGCACCGCACTCTTTGACCAAGGACCATCCTCCATGGCCTCCCTTCCTCCCCCAGCTCCCTGATGGCTCCGAGATCCCACTTCCGCCAATTTTACTTGGCAAGCTGGGCTCTGACCCGCAGAAGAAGACGGTGTGCATCTACGGCCACCTGGATGTGCAACCAGCAGCCCTGGAGGACGGCTGGGACAGCGAGCCCTTCACCCTGGTGGAGCGAGACGGTAGGCCACTCCCTGGAGGAGGGGGACCTGTACCACGCTGGCTTTGGGAAGTGCAGCCCAGCCTCTCAGTTGCCATCTTTCCAGAACCAGCTGTTTTCACAGAACCTAGAAATCAGGTTCTGGAAGCTTCACATCTGTGCTCCATCCTTGAAACCCCAGGAAGTCTTCCTTTCCCAGCAGAGCCTGGGACCTTGGGCACGCTGGGCTTCCCACGCATTTCCCTGACCCCCGCCCCCACCCCACCCTCATCTCTGAAAATTGACT